>CM046442.1:28346614-28546614 GCA_025506515.1 Flaveria trinervia | reverse complement strand
CCAATACTAGGGCAAGCGGCAAGGATCCCATACATATGGTCAATCACAAGGATTGGACCCCAGTGTGCATCCTTCTGGGGTAGCTAACCCGCACACAGTTGAGCTAACACCCTTCATTGGGTGTGGACCTCCATACATTTGCTTGCAAAACTTTTTACATTCGTTCATTCGTTAATGCATACATTCATTCATCATGTTACTCTTTCATTATCTTTCACTTTACGTTACATAATACTTTCGGTTCATTGATTAACATAACACGTAAAGCCATGGAAAGATAAACATTCATCATCATAGGAACATAACATACCATTCATACATCATCATAAGACATCATACATACATAACATACATCATGCATAGTCATGCATCATCATCATCATCATCCATAACATGGCCATCATACTATCTATGACCCCCAAAAGTTAACTTATAGTCCCCCGGGAATTTCCCAAGTCAAAGCGTACTTTACACAATTTCCCCAAAAATCAAAAAATATTCTAACTCCTAGGCGCATGGGCACTATGCAGGCGCATGGATACTATTCAGGCGCATGGGGAACACTTGGGCGCATCGGCTACTTTCAGGCGCATGGGTACTGTTCAGGCACATGGGGATTTCTGGACGTCAAAACACTTAGTAAATTCCAGCCAAATCTAGGCGCATGGATACTATTCAGACGCATGAACACTTAGGCGCATGGGCCACTTGGACGCATGGGCACTATTGAGGCACATGGCCCTACCCTTAGTCATCCGACTAACAATTCTAGGCACATGGGCCACTGTTCAGGCGCATGGTGTGAACTTAAACATTTCTAAGGCAAATTTTGGGCGCCTAGTGTCACACCCTCGAAATCCACTTGCGGAGTTTTACCGCGAGGCGTGTGAACAAACCAGGATCACAGTCAATAGTTACTCAGAACGACTCTAAATGCCATAATTTAAACAAAATCAACCAAAATTCCAACTTTAAACAACGCGGAAGCGTTTTTGAAAACAACCCAAGTCAAGAAAGTATAACTATGGCAAAACAAGTGCCAACCCAAACGAGTAAACTATAATTGTTAAAATGTCAAATTGTCTTGAAGCATCGTGTCTTAAAATGCAATGAACCGTGCAGTGCTCCTATGGCAAGCAAGCTAAGGACCTGAGAAAAGCATACTAAAATGTCAACACATAGGTTGGTGAGTTCAAGAGTTTGAGTTCAATAAACATGTAAACAGTTGTGATATATATAAGCAGTGCATGGTAATAGATAGCTACTCTATTATCAGTAAATATTAATACATAGTGATTTTGCAATTGAAGCTGACTGTGATAGTTGTTGCCTCCTGTCACGACTTACCATGTCGTGACAATGTTGAATACGACAAATTGCACCCGGTTGACCTCGAGTCACACAGGTGGGGCTCGTCAGACCCAGTAGTACTACCCAAGTTCCCCGCTATAATATTAACAATTCAAAAGTGTGAGGACTTTTCCATGGTAAACAGCACTATATTAATATATACACAACTTAAATAATAAAAGCGTTCGTATAAATACCAGTATGCTATCTCCCCCAAAAGAGATTAAGTAAAGAGTGGGGCATGAACTCACCTGATGTATGCAAAGAGTACTTAGGGTTTATTTGAGAAACGAGAGGATAGCCAACCTTCACAGGTTACCTAGATCATGTGAGTACATAAGTACGTGTAAATAAAAGACATGTGGAACCCTAATCATACCAAAACCAAAGACTCAAGCTTCCAGAAAAATAGACACGTTTGACCTAGTTGACCGTTTGACCCGTTGGTGACATTATGAGTTATAATTCAAATAAAGCCAATGAGCACATACAACATACATGATTAACATTCCAATAGTATCATACGTATGCTATATCAACCAGGTGTATCACTTAGATCATCATACAATCAAGTACTATACAAGTCATGCGAATCTAGAACATTAACATATCCATTAGTTATAATACAACTAACATGTCACACAAAGTTCAACCATTCACACATGCCATGTGAAGCCACTCACGACTTCACATCCTAAACCCTGCCATTCTACTAAGTAGGGGCCTCAGATCCGCACGCGTGTATAATGATAATAACCATAACCATTCTTTAAGCATATGCATTGCATTCACAACATCACAACAATCAATTACCAGTCCCAAGCATGATGTCCTACTACTACATAACATCCAAACCATACATGATCACCAAAGTCCAAATATCACCCATGATTATCCAAGCATGCCATACAACTAATTTAACACGTTCTATCACACTAGAATTTATCCTTGAACATACTAGCAGGCTCCTATCATCCCAAACATGATCATAACATCATACTTCAACGTTTACACAAAAAAGTTTCCCTTTTGGAAAGAACATCCCAAAATCTATCAAACATCCAAAGCATACTTGAATTCATCAATAATATACCAATTCAAGCTCATACTAACATCTAAGCATGATCAACCACATCCAAACATCATAATTCACCAATCATATCCAAAAGTTACTATCTTTAGTAATGTATGAACTATAACATGTTTTCTTGAATTTCCAATGATCACAACATCAATCTACGTCTAATCATCACCATGAACACATCCATAACATCAATTCATCCATAATTCAACATTTCATGCAAATAAAGTTACTATTATTAGTAACCTATGAACATCACCCTAAATCATCAATTTCTTGCAAGATTCATGATTCCTAACATTCATACAACTTATTAATCACCACACATTCATCAAACAACCATCATTCACCCATAATCATGCCCAAAATCGACTTAGGGTTTGACTAGAATCAAAATCCATGATTAACCCACTAACAATATGTAATTCATCCATGATCGACGTTAACTAACATGCATTCAACCTAACTAACATATAAACATCATCAAACAACATCCAATTCGACCTAATAAGGATCAATTTCGAATATAAGGTTCGGCCATAATGAAGAACATCACAAAACATGAAAAATCTAACCTTAAACGTGTGTTAACTTGCAATTGATGATTCCCACGAGATGTATGCCTTGAAACGATCCAAAATCGCAGTTATTATGTTGTTCATGGCTGAAATCGAGTGGGGAGAGGGGGGGAAGGGTGAATGTCGCGGCCGCTTTGGGTGGTTTTAGGGTTTTTGTTTTATTTAATTCAATTTTACATATTTACCCTTTTAACCCTTGTAATTTGTATTTTATAAAAATTATCTTTTAACTCTTTCAAAGTGCTTTTAACTTAATAATATAATGATATAAACAATGAAAATCATTATATATTTTATCTCTATAAAAACACAAGACATACGAATAAATAGGCACGTTTTCGCGTTACGCGATTAATTTTCCAATTAACCTTTTATAAATGTGTAAACACATAAACATAACCCAATACTCACATAATCACTTAGATTCACATCAATTAACATTATTAATTATTATTAGGTCACCAACGTTAAACGACAACTAGTGTGTGCTCACGACACGTGTACACAAGACTTAACGGAACTAACGGAGTTTGGTAACGGAAATTTACCGGATGTCACATTATCCCCATGTTGAAAGAATTTTCGTCCCGAAAATTGCGTTACATGGTGAGAGTATTCCATCACTGGTTTCCATCACTGGTCTACTGCATTGGCACACAGAAATCAAAATCGGGTGAGTTTTGGATGAGTTGTCACATCATTCCCATGTTGAAAGAAATTTCGTCCCGAAATTTAAATCAATACCTTCGTCTGCTGGCATCGTCCCTTCGAATAGTTGAGGGTACTTAAGCTTCATTTGATCTTCCCGTTCCCATGTGAATTCCGGTCCACGTCTCGAATTCCAACGGATTTTAACAATAGGTATCTTGCTTACTTAAGTGTTTTCACCTCACGATCCATCACCTCAACTGGTTCTTCAACAAAATGCAATTGTTCATCCACCTGAATTTCTACTAGTGGTACGACCGTCGTTTCATCAGTTATGCACTTCTTCAAGTTTGACACGTGAAATACATCATGAATTCCACTTAGCGAATCAGGTAGGGCTAATCGATAGGCTACTGGACCTATTCTTTCCACTATCTCAAATGGTCCAACGTACCTCGGATTTAGTTTCCCTCGTTTACCAAACCGAACTACGCCTTTCCATGGTGAGACTTTCAACAAAACCTTGTCACCAACCTGAAACTCTAAAGGTTTCCATCTCTTGTCAGCATAACTCTTTTGCCTGTCCCGCGCTGCAGCCATACGGTTCCGTATCTGTATAATTTTCTCAGTCGTCTCATGAATTAATGGGACCTGTTATCTGACTATCACCAATTTCTGCCCAGCAAACGGTGATCGACATTTTCTCCCATACAATGCCTCGAAAGGTGCTGCATGTATACTAGTGATAACTGTTGTTATAAGAAAACTCCACTAATGGCAGGTGAATTTCCCAGTATTCCCAAAGTCAATCACACAAGCACGTAGCATATCCTCCAACGTCTGTATTGTAAGCTCACTTTGACCATCCTTCTGTGGATGATATGCAATACTCATATCCAAACGTGTACCAAGGATTTCTGCAATGATTGCCAGAAATGTGACGTGAAACGAGCGTCACGGTCGGAGATAATTGAGATCGGTACCCCCTGTCTCGAAACGATCTCCTTGAGATACAGGCGAGTTAACTTCTCCATCTTGTCGGTTTGCTTTATTGCAAGGAATGAGCAGACTTTGTCAATCGATCCACAATAAACCATATCGTGTCACAACCAGTACTAGTCCGGGGTAGCTTAGTAATAAAATCCATGGAGATTTGTTCCCATTTCCATATTGGAATCTTGGGTTGTTGTAATAGTCCGGATGGTTTTTGATATTCCACTTTGACCTTCAAGCAGGTCAAACACTTGCTCACATACGTAGCTACATCCGCTTTCATGTTAGGCCACCAATAGTGAGCCTTTAGGTCATGATACATCTTGTTGGATCCAGGATGTATAGAATACTTAGATTTGTGTGCCTCGCTCATAACTAAATCTCTCAGATTTCCATAAACAGGCACCCAAAGTCTATCCATGAAATACCGAATTCCATCCTCTTTCACACTAGCTGCTTATCCATTCCCTTAACAATTCAGAACCAATATTTTCCACCTTTAAAGCTTCTATTTGTGCCTCCTTAACTTGTTCGGGCAGTTGAGTACTGATAGTAAGCTGTAAAGCTCACACCGTCGGGGTTTAGCTGTTTCCTTCCTGCTTAAAGCATCGGCAACTACGTTCGCCTTTCCCGGATGATACTTAATTGCGCAATCATAATCATTTAGTAGTTCCAGCCAACGTCGCTGCCTCATATTCAACTCTTTTTGCTCAAAGATATGTTGAAGACTCTTGTGATCGGTGTAGATAGTGCACTTGGTACCGTACAAATAATGTCTCCAGATCTTTAAGGCAAAAACTACTGCACCCAATTCTAAGTCATGGGTAGTATAGTTCTTCTCATGAACCTTTAGTTGTCTCGAGGCGTAAGCTATCACCTTGTCTCGTTGCATCAAGACACAACCCAATCCTTGAATGGATGCATCGCAATACACCACAAAGTCATCTGTTCCCTCGGGTAATGCTAATATCGGGGCAGTACAGAGTTTTTGTTTTAATAATTGGAAAGCTGGTTCTTGACTCTCAGCCCATTTGTATGTCGTTCCTTTGTGAGTCAAGGCTGTGAGAGGTTGTGCGATCTTAGAAAATCCTTCTATGAATCGACGGTAATATCCTGCTAATCCAAGGAATTGTCTTATCTCGCTTGGCGTTTGGGTGTAGTCCAATTCTTTATCGCCTCAATTTTGGCAGGATCAACATGTATTCCTTTCTCATTAACAATATGACCTAGGAATTGTACCTCTTATCCAAAGTCACACTTTGAGAATTTAGCATACAGTTGCTCATTTTTCAACAGTTCCAAGATCATTCGTAAGTGCTCTTCATGCTCCTCCTTGGTCCTAGAGTATATCAGTATATCATCGATGAACACAATGACAAACTGATCAAGATAAGGTTTGCACACGCGGTTCATGAGGTCCATGAACACAGCAGGTGCATTAGTCAACCCAAAAGGCATGACCAAGAACTCATAATGACCATAACGAGTACGAAATGCAGTCTTGGGAATGTCTTCTTCTCGAACTCTGAGTTGATGTAACCAGATCTCAAGTCAATCTTCGAGTAATAGCTTGATCCTTGAAGCTGATCGAACAAGTCGTCGATACGAGGTAAAGGGTATCGGTTCTTGACTGTTACTTTGTTTAACTCTCGATAATCGATGCACATCCGAAATGTGCCATCCTCTTCTTAACAAAGAGTACAGGAGCTCCCCAAGGTGATGTACTAGGTCGAATAAAGCCTTATCCAAAAGCTCCTGAAGTTGTGACGACAACTCCTGTAGTTCGTTTGGTGCTAATCGATAAGGTGCCCTAGCAATCGGAGCTGCGCCGGGAGTCAACTCAATCAGGAATTCCACTTTGCGGTGCGGTGGTAATCCAGGAAGATCTTCTGGGAACACCTCCGGAAAGTCGCGTACTACGGAGAATATCCTCCATTCTCTTTTCTTCCTTTTGCTTATCGGTTACAAGTGCTAGGATAGCCACGCGGCCCTTTCGTAACAACTTTTGAGCTTTCATATACGAGATGATGCCTATCACAGCACCACTCCTATCACCTTTGACGGTAAGAACTTGATCACCAACGGGATCCGTATAATCTTCTCGTGACATATGACTTCCGCTTGCTTGCTAGAGAGCCAATCCATGCCTATCACAACATCAAAACTCCCCAGTGTAACAGGCATGCGATCTATAGCGAAAATATGACCAGCAAGTTCTATCCTACAGTCTTTAAGGATATGCGTTACATGGATTTGTTTACCGTCGGCTAATTCCACAGTGTATTTAGATTCTAAAGCAGAGGGTATATCACTTAAAAGACTACAGAATTTTAAGGACACAAAACTCCTATCGGCTCCAGTATCAAATCGCACCGTAGCAAAACAACCATTAACAGGGAATCTACCAGTAACAGTTGTGGGATCATTTAGAGCCTCACCTGAGCCAATGACGAAGGCTCTCCCTTTGCCTCCATCTTTATTGCCGCCATTTCCAGTGCCATTTCCACCATTGTTGTTATTATTACCATTGTTGTTGTTTTTACCATGGTTGTTGGTGTTGTTCTTGTTGTTGTTGCCATTTCCATTCCTCCTTAGTTGTGGATAGTTTCGCTTGTAATGCCCTTCTTTCCCACACTCAAAACAACCCATGGGGGTTTCTTGAGATTGTTGTGGCCTCCTCATTAGTTCACCACGGCAATCCTTCGCAGCGTGTCCAATCTTTCCACAACGTTGACACTTGAAGGTATCACACCGTCCCACATGGTGGTAGTTACACCGCGGGCATTTGGGATGTCTGCCGCCGTAACCGCTGGGTCCTTGGTTATTTGGGGCAGTTTGGTTGAAATTGCGGTTATTATCGAACCGCCGTTGCTGCTGCTGAACTGGCTGTTGCTGCTGTTGGGATTTTTGTTGACCGCCAAACGATGATGATGATGATTTGTTATTGCTGTTGCTGGGAGCATCCCACTTCCTTTTGTTGTCGGGCACGCTCACCACAGCGCCCCGTTTGGGTAACCGCCCTTGCTCTACCGCCTGATCAGTAAGTTTATGGGCAATTTGGATGGCCTGCTGAATCGTAGTCGGGTTAGAAGCTGTTACCATACTTTGGATTTAAGGCACCAATCCTCGTATGTAGTGCTCGATTCTCTTATGTGTCTCATTAACCATTTCTGGACACAATGTAGCCAACTCATGAGTACGGGTCGTGTAAGCCTCAATTTCTGAACCCTTCATCTTGAGCTGCCAGAATTCCATCTCTAACTTTTGCACCTCGTTTTGAGGACAGTACTCCTCGATCATCATATCCTTGAACTCATTCCAGGGGAGTCCATTTGCCATCGCTTGTCCAAGCATCTGGACTTGCGCGTTCCACCAAGACAGGGCAGCACCCTCCAAAGTCCTGGTGGCATACTTTACTTGATCCGCCGGTGGATAGTTACATTTGGAGAAAACGGACTCAGTCTTCTCAAACCAGCGTACAAGCCCTACAACACCCTCTGTACCGTTGTAGGTGTGTGGTTTACAGTCCATGAAGGACTTGTATGTACACACTGGTGGTCCTGTTTTAACACAACACACATTAATCAAACATCCCCTACAGTTATAAAGGATATCAGATTTGTTTTTTTTGTCATTTTTTACCTGCTGGCTGACCCGCGTGGGCAGCAGCCACTGCCGCCTGAACATGCTCATTAATTAGAGCAGCCAATTCTGCGGGAGTCATGTTAATAGCACCACCACCCTGTTCTCCGGTGCCACGTCCACGTCCGCGTCCACGACCAAGTCCACGTCCACGTCCACGAGCATCCATTCTTTTCACTTTATATTCACAATACAATAATGAGTAACATCATACACATTTAACTCATTGAAGCGTAGTAAACAGTAAATGAAAGAAATAACGTATCAGCACAACCACAACATTCATAACAAAAATAATAACCAAAGTAAATAAATTGCAATAAGTCACAATGTATTTAGCAATGTCAAAATTGAAGTTTTGTCGTTCGTGTGGGGAAACAACCCTTCCCACATAGGTTTCAAAAAGAAAACACTACGTAGTCTAAGTCATATAAAGAAGTCAATCGGCAATGTCTGACCCATCACTATCATCCTCCATCTCCTCCGGTTCCTCTTCCTCGGGTCCCTCCTCGGGATCCTCCTCATCCTCAGAGTCTGCGGCAGGAGCATGAGCTATATCAATCTGGAGTGCTGCTAGTTGAGCTTCTAAAATGGCAATCCTATTATCGGCTATGGCGTCCCGCTGTTCACGAGCAGTCACGCGTCCTTGGAGTGCCATAACACCATCTTGCATATGGTGACAACCGTTCAGCGTCTTCCCGTGTTCTAACTTGAGTTCGTCCAATTGATGTCTCAGGTTGTACACCTCTTGCTGTAGTGTACAGACATCACCCGTGAGTCGTCTTACACGATGCTGTTCAGTATCCAGTGCCCCCATTAATGCAGCAATCAGTTGCTCGTTGGACTACGCCGTTCGTGGGAGTGAAAACATGGGTTGATTGGCATTGTTCCTAGTCCTTGGCTTTAGGACAGGTACGCGTTCCCTAAACATGATGTGGTCAACAAACCTAGGATAAGAACGCCAGTCTCGCGGAGGGTCACGCTTCATCAATGCGAATGGTTGATCCCAGTCAATCTCCTCTCGGGGATAAGCCAGTTGGGGCCAATCGAATCCATCATCAGGTACAGGTGCGGGTGGTGGGGATTCAGATCGTGTAGGTGATTTGGGTCGTTTACACGGAGCTCTTGAAGACGATGCCATGCTGCAGAGAGTGTGACGTGTATGCCAATGAGTATACAGTAAATGGGAGTAAGGCACAGGTAACTAATTAACTGTGTGCGGTTATATTCTAGTGTGTATGCAACCTAGTTCCCTATAACCAATGGCTCTGATACCAATCTGTCACACCCTCGAAATCCACTTGCGGAGTTTTACCGCGAGGCGTGTGAACAAACCAGGATCACAGTCAATAGTTACTCAGAACGACTCTAAATGCTATAATTTAAACAAAATCAACCAAAATTCCAACTTTAAACAATGCGGAAGTGTTTTTGAAAACAACCCAAGTCAAGAAAGTATAACTATGGCAAAACAAGTGCCAACCCAAACGAGTAACTATAATTGTTAAAATGTCAAATTGTCTTGAAGCATCGTGTCTTAAAATGCAATGAACCGTGCAGTGCTCCTATGGCAAGCAAGCTAAGGACCTGAGAAAAGCATACTAAAATGTCAACACATAGGTTGGTGAGTTCAAGAGTTTGAGTTCAATAAACATGTAAACAGTTGTGATATATATAAGCAGTGCATGGTAATAGATAGCTAGTCTATTATCAGTAAATATTAATACATAGTGATTTTGCAATTGAAGCTGACTGTGATAGTTGTTGCCTCCTGTCACGACTTACCATGTCGTGACAATGTTCAATACGACAAATTGCACCGGTTGACCTCGAGTCACACAGGTGGGGCTCGTCAGACCCAGTAGTACTACCCAAGTTTCCCCGCTATTAATATTAACAATTCAAAAGTGTGAGGACTTTTCCATGGTAAACAACACTATATTAATATTATACACAACTTAAATAATAAAAGCGTTCGTATAAATACCAGTATGCTATCTCCCCCAAAAGAGATTAAGTAAAGAGTGGGGCATGAACTCACCTGATGTATGCAAAGAGTACTTAGGGTTTATTTGAGAAACGAGAGGATAGCCAACCTTCACAGGTTACCTAGATCATGTGAGTACATAAGTACGTGTAAATAAAAGACATGTGAACCCTAATCATACCAAAACCAAAGACTCAAGCTTCCAGAAAAATAGACACGTTTGACCTAGTTGACCCGTTTGACCCGTTGGTGACATTATGAGTTATAATTCAAATAAAGCCAATGAGCACATACAACATACATGATTAACATTCCAATAGTATCATACGTATGCTATATCAACCAGGTGTATCACTTAGATCATCATACAATCAAGTACTATACAAGTCATGCGAATCTAGAACATTAACATATCCATTAGTTATAATACAACTAACATGTCACACAAAGTTCAACCATTCATCACATGCCATGTGAAGCCACTCACGACTTCACATCCTAAACCCTGCCATTCCTACTAAGTAGGGGACTCAGATCCGCACGCGTGTATAATGATCATAACCATATTCTTTAAGCATATGCATTGCATTCACAACATCACAACAATCAATTACCAATCCCAAGCATGATGTCCTACTACTACACAACATCCAAACCATACATGATCACCAAAGTCCAAATATCACCCATGATTATCCAAGCATGCCATACAACTAATTTAACACGTTCTATCACACTAAATTTATCCTTGAACATACTAGCAGGCTCCTATCATCCCAAACATGATCATAACATCATACTTCAACGTTTACACAAATAACGTTTCCCTTTTGGGAAAGAACATCCCAAAATCTATCAAACATCCAAAGCATACATGAATTCATCAATAATATACCAATACAAGCTCATACTAACATCTAAGCATGACCAACCACATCCAAACATCATAATTTACCGAATCATATCCAAAAGTTACTATCTTTAGTAATGTATGAACTATAACACGTTTTCTTGAATTTCCAATGATCACAACATCAATCTAATGTCTAATCATCACCATGAACACATCCATAACATTAATTCATCAATAATTCAACATTTCATGCAAATAAAGTTACTATTATTAGTAACCTATGAACATCAACCCTAAATCATCAATTTCTTGCAAGATTCATGATTCCTAACATTCAAACAACTTATTAATCACCACACATTCATCAAACAACCATCATTCACCCATAATCATGCCCAAAATCGACTTAGGGTTTGACTAGAATCAAAATCCATGATTAACCCACTAACAATATGTAATTCATCCATAATCGACGTTAACTAACATGCATTCAACCTAACTAACATATAAACATCATCAAACAACATCCAATTCGACCTAATAAGGATCAATTTCAAATCTAAGGTTCGGCCATAATGAAGAACATCACAAAACATGAAAAATCTAACCTTTAAACGTGTGTTAACTTGCAATTGATGATTCCCACGAGATGTATGCCTTGAAATCAATCCAAAATTGCAGGTATTATGTTGTTCTTGGCTGAATTCGAAGTGGGGAGAGGGGGAAGGGTGAATGTCGCGGCCGCTTTTGGGTGGTTTTAGGGTTTTTGTTTTATTTAATTCAATTTTACATATTTACCCTTTTAACCCTTGTAATTTGTATTTTAAAAAAATTATCTTTTAACTCCTTTTCAAAGTGCTTTTAACTTAATAATATAATGATATAAACCAATGAAAATCATTATATATTTTATCTCTATAAAAACACAAGACATACGAATAAATAGGCACGTTTTCGCGTTACGCGATTAATTTTCCAATTAATCTTTTATAAATGTGTAAACACATAAACATAACCCAATACTCACATAATCACTTAGATTCACATCAAATTAACATTATTCGTTATTATTAGGTCACCAACGTTAAACGACAACTAGTGTGTGCTCACGACACGTGTACACAAGACTTAACGGAACTAACGGTGTTTGGTAACGGAAATTTACCGGATGTCACATTATCCCCATGTTGAAAGAATTTTCGTCCCGAAAATTGCGTTACATGGTGAGAGTGTTCCATCACTGGTTTCCATCACTAGTCTACTGCATTGGCACACAAAAATCAAAATCGGGTGAGTTTTGGATGAGTTGTCACACCTAGCTACTGTTTAGGCACATGGCTTACACTTACTTCTTTCTAAGGCAATTTCAGGGTTATGAACACTTATGTAGGTGCATGAGCATTCTGTAAAACATGTTTCAAGGATGTTTTCAATCCTAATCATCAAACACATTTGTTCTAAGCATAATATGGCTATTCTAAACATGAATAACCTATAAACCATCAAGAACTAACATCCAACATACACAATACATACGGGTATTCACACATAAACATTTTAAAATCATTTAATACATTTTCAGCCCCAAAGATAGTTTAAAACATGTAAAAACTAGGGTCTAGAACTCACCTGGTGCAACTTGGGTGTTCTTCCTTTTTAACTCGCTTGCAAAGAGTTCAAAACACCTAGAAACAACATCCAAACACACACACACGATCACAAACACAACCCATAAGCACAAAATCACAAAACCGGGCTAAAACCCGACATAAAACATAAAAACCTGAATTCTTACATTGAATTCACTTTTCTTCTTCCGCTTCTTCTTCAATCCGAGAGTATTCTCTGCTCTGTCTCTCTAAAACCGAGACAAATGGTGAGGTGAGGTGAGGGTGGGCGACCATACTCCCTTTACACCAACTTTTGAAATTTTTGTCCTTTTTGGACACTTTTAGTCCCTCCACTTGGACTTTATTGCCCTTCATGCTTTTATTCTTATTTCTTGACTAAAAAATATCCGGGTGTTACAAGTCCACCCCCCTTATATATGTTTCGTCCCCGAAACCTGTTATTCCTCGAACATATGAGGATAATTTGGCCTCATCTCCTGCTCCGTCTCCCATGTAGACTCGGATCCCTTCTTGTGCTTCCATTGTACACGCACAAGAGGAACACTTTATTTCTCAGTATCTTCTTTTTACGATCAATGATTGCCACTGGTTGCTCCATATAATTGAGCCTTTCATCAACTTCAATGTCGTCTAGTGGAACAATCATGTCTTCATCAGCTATACACTTTTTCAAATGAGATACATGGAATGCCGGGTGAATTCCATTTAACTCATCTGGCAATTCCAATCTATAGGCCACCTCTCCCACCCGAGCAATAATTCGGAAAGGGCCTATATATCTTGGGCTTAACTTGCCCCGCTTCCTGAATCTGATAATACCCTTCCTTGGTGAGACCTTCAACATAACCCGGTCACCCACGTGGAACTCAATTGGTCTACGTCGTTTATCGGCATACGACTTCTGTCTATCTTTAGCTGCCTTCATGAAGGCTTTGATCCTCTGAAGCTTCTCAGTCGTAGCCTCGATTACCTCGATGCTTCCCAACTCTTTCTAACCAATGTCACCCCAACAACGGGTGTTCTGCATCTCCTACCGTATAGCATCTCATATGGTGGCATACCAAAGATGGCATGATAGCTGTTGTTATATGAGAATTCGGCTAACAGTAAGTGGTCGTCCCAACTTCCACCAAAATCGATTACACATGCCCGAAGCATGTCCTCCAACGTCTGAATGGTCCTTTCTGACTGACCATCAGTTTGGGGATGATAAGCCGTGCTAATATGTAACCTCGTCCCCATGGCATCGTGGAATTTCTTCCGGAATTTAGAGGTAAACCAGGTGTCACGATCAGACACGATAGACACCGGCACACCATGACGAGTTACAATCTCCTTGATGAACAGGCCAGCCAACCTCTCGGATGAAAATATCTCGTGGATCGGTAGGAAGTGAGCACTCTTCGTCAAGCTTCGTAATGAAATCCATGGTGATGTGCTCCCACTTCCATTCCGGTATATCCAAAGGTTGGATCTTCCCATACGGCTTTTGATGTTCCGCCTTCACTTGCAAAGAAGTAAGGCACTTGCTCACATACTCCACCACGTCACGCTTCATACCCAGCCACCAATAATCCTTCTTCATGTCTTGGTACATCTTTGTGGCACTAGGATGGATAGAGTATCGGGTCTTGTGAGCTTCGTCCATAATCTTCACACGTAGATTCCCGAAACGAGGAATCCACACCCATCCAAATCGAGTTTTAACACCAAGTGTGTTTTCACTCAATTCCCCAACCAGACCTCTCATTCTTTTAGAGTTCAGATGATCTTCTCTTAATGCCTCATCCTGAAACTCCTTGATTTGCTTCATTACGTCAGAGGTCATGATTAGTTGGTATGCTTTCACCCGAATTGGCTTGGGCCTCTCCTTCCGGCTAAGAGCATCAACCACCATGTTAGCTTTGCCCGGATGGTAATGGATCTCACAATCATAATCCTTTATAAGCTCCAACCATCGTCTCTGCCTCATATTCAGGTCATTCTGCTCAAAGAAGTACTTTAAGCTCTTGTGGTTGGTGAAGATGGTGCACTTCGTTCCATACTGATAGTGCCTCCAAATCTTTAGTGTAAATACCACAGCCGCTAGTTCCAAGTCATGCGTAGGGTAGTTGACCTCATGAACATTCACCTGTCGGGATGCGTAGGCTATAACTTTTCCTCTTTGTATTAACACACACCCCAACCCCGAGTAAGAAGCGTCTGAATACACCACCAAATCTTCTCTTCCATCGGGTAACGACAAAACAGGAGCTTGAATCAACCTCGCCTTCAATTCCTCGAATGCCTTCTCCTGAGCCTGACCCCATACATACTTCACATCCTTTCGGGTCAACTTAGTCAGTGGAGAAGCAATCTTAGAGAAGTCTTGGATAAATATCCTATAGTAGCCCGCCAAACCCAAGAAACTACGAATCTCGGATGGCGTCTTTAGAGGCTTCCATTGCATCACTGCCTCTACCTTTGCGGGTCCACCATAATCCCATCGGGATTCACCACATGACCCAAGAACTGGACTTCGCGTAATCAAAACGCGCACTTGGAGAATTTTGCATACAACTTCTCCCTTCTTAACGTCTCCAGAACTTCTCGAATGTGGCCGGCATGCTCATTCTCACTCTTTGAATAAATCAAGATATCATCAATAAACACAATCACCGATTTATCTAACATTGGCCGACACACTCGGTTCATCAGATCCATAAAAGCAGCTGGTGCATTGGTCAAACCAAACGACATAACGAGGAACTCATAGTGACCGTAGCGCGTGCGAAAAGCTATTTTAGGAATGTCATGTTCCTTCACTTTCAGCTGATGGCAACCAGATCAAAGATCTAACCTCGAAAACCGACTGGCACCATGGAGCTGATCGAACAGATCGTCTATTCTTTGTAGGGGGTATCGGTTTTTCACTGTCAACTTGTTCAGCTCTCGGTAGTCAATACACATCCTCATACTACCGTGTTTCTTCTTCACAGATAATACGGAGCACCCCATGGAGAGATACTCGGTCTAATGAACCCCTTATCCAGCAGTTCTTGCAACTGCTCCATCAACTCTTTCATCTCAGTCGGAGCCAACCGGTATGGTGCCTTGGCAACGGGTTGAGCACTGGGTCTCAAGTAAATTTGGAACTCAACCTCACAATCTGGTGGCACACCAGGTAAGTCTTCCGGGAATAGGTCCGGAAAGTCGCGCACCACTGGAACTCCGGATAATTACGGTACTGGCGCATCCAGATCTTTTATGTATGCCAAGTAGGCACTACATCCACGTCTCATGCACTTTCCCGCCACCACCATCGAAATCACCCTCAGGATTGCCGTGACGCGATCACCATAAACCGTCACCTCATTTCCATCAGGCGTTGTCAATCAGATCATCTTCTTGCGACACATGATGTTTGCCTCATAGGTTGCTAGCCAGTCCATCTCTAGTACTACATCAAATCCACCCAGGGGTGTCACGTGTAACCTAGCAGCAAACCTATGGCCTTCTAGTTCTATGGCATAGTCCTCTATCACCTCAATAATTCTAATGGACTTATCAATAGCAGTTTCTACATCGAATGGCTCACCAATACATCTACTCTTATTAGGAAATTTAGCACCAAAGGCAGCAGAAATGAAACTCCTACTAGCACCATAATCAAACAACACAACTGCAAGAGTTTGGTTTACTAGAAACATACCTAACACCACATCGGGATTTGTCATAGCCTCCTCCGGGTCATCGTGAAAGCTGGGGTGCTTACCTTCTGCCCTTCTCCTCCGGACTTCTTCACCCCGGAACCCTCGACCATTGGCTTCTTACACTCCCTACTCATGTGACCACTACCCCTACAGTTGAAACACTTAACACCTCCATAGTCTCTAGCCATATGACCAGGCTTCCCACACTTGAAACAATTATTCGACCCCCATCTGCACTCTCCACCGTGCTCCTTCCCGCACTTGCCACACTTCTCCAACCCAACACCAGCTGTGACCACACGTCGGTCACCTACCCCTGCCACCTTATTGTTTGGAGCGGCTCTACCACGTCCAAACCGTTTGCCATTCCAGTTTCTCCCATCCCTGCTCGTCTTCTTCTCCTCAGCCACTACAACCTCATGCTCATCATATAGTCTACCAGCCAAATCAACCACCAACCTAAAAGTGCTTAGCCGGGCGGCGATCATATGCCTACGGATATCCGCCGGCAGCCCCTGGATATATCTGTTAATATTTCGTGATAGTGGTGTCACCTGATCGGGCACCAGTCGTGCCATTTCATTGAACTTTGTGGTGTATTCTTGGTGTGTCATAGTTCCCACCTCCAGTTGCAGAAACTCTCTCTCGACCTTTTCCATTTCCCGGTGAGGACAAAACTCCTCGATCACCAACTTCTTCAACTCCAACCATCTCATTCTCCCGATCGCCCGACTACCCTCGGCTTGGACTATATTGTCCCACCAACACAGAGCCGAGTCTACGAATGAGTGGGTAGCGAACTTAACCTTCTGGTCTTCTCGGCACTCGCTGATATCAAGTACCGCCTCCATTTCCCTCACCCACCGGTGAGCAGCGGCGGCAGTTCCGTTCCCATCGAAAGTAGGGGGTTTGCATCTCATAAACACCCCGTAGTTGCAGCCTTGGATCGCCTCCGGCACAGGCTCTTCTTCCTTGTCCTCATCATCGGATGGAACCGTCTCAGTCTTGGGCTGTCTTCTTTCACCCGTAGGTCCACTCCTTTTCTTTCTCTCTCCCTCTCTAACTGCCTTTATCACTTCGGTCACCACAGGCGGTAGGATCGTCTGCATGACTTGGTACACTTCTTCCACAACCGCCTCTTTCACTGAGGCTCTCAGGTTAGCACTCTCATCTCCGCCCTCCGCATGAGAGGTTTCTAGTTCTTCATGAACCACTTTCTCGACTCTGGGTCTCCCCCTCTTGGGTCGCGGTTCAGCACCGTGACCTCCACCACGAGAGGCCTTCGAAGATCTACCCCCAGCCATCAACTAACGCACTGAAAGATTCAAACACCAACACGGTCATTCAAGGGAACAACTCAGTTCATGTCAAGTATAGTAAGTCCCTAATTACAGTGGCTAGTTGTGATTAGCTACTTACTTTACTCCTCTTACCCCGAGCATTACCTGTCCTGACTACATTAGTATTTAAATCTACATACAACACATAACCACGTACCATGCGCACATAAACCGGTTAACATTTCGAAAATACCTGATGGCACGCAGCTACTCAGTTTGGCATCTCATTCCCATTCCGTCCCATTCTCAGTTTAAGTTAAGGTTTATTTGAAAATTTACCCATTTCACTTAAACTTTAGCTTTGATACCAACTTGTAAGCCCCTGTTACCGGGACGCTTACAGCTGGTGATTCATCGCACGTGAAACATATAATTTACAGTTATTCATCAAAACATTGCAGCGAAAAACATAAAACAAATGGCATTTCATTTTATTCTAAAAACTTTTGTAAAATAATGCATCGTTTGTTGGTTACAAAATTTCATTGTTGTATTACATCATGAAAGCCTTAATTAAATGGATGCCATCCAAAAGAGATGAGTAGCCACCTCATGCCATCCTCAGCAACGTTTACCTGCCAACTGAAAATGTATAAAAGTCAGCGTCGCTGAGTGAGTTTAAGTTTTATAAATAAACATACATAAATCGTTATTATTTCTTCACAGAGTCCATACTATACATTTCATACGTTTGTGGTCATACATCATACGTACATACAGATAATACTATTATTATCTTCCATTACGTTTATTAACCTTCGTTCATTCGTTACATCTTGTGACATGTACAATATCCCGAACATTGTTCACAAAGCTGGTTACTAGGCCTGAGGTCTATCATAGACCCCGAACATTGTGCACGAAGCTGACTCTAGTACCTGAGGCAAGTACATTCACCATTCATCTTTTCTTTTCATTCCGGATCAATGCCATATGTTATACCCCGAACATTGTGTACGAAGCTGGTTACTGGGCCTGAGGTCTATCATAGACCCCGAACATTGTGCATGAAGCTGACTCCAGTACCTAGGGCAAGCGGTAAGGATCCCATACATATGGTCAATCACAAGGATTGGACCCCAGTGTGCATCCTTCTGGGGTAACTAACCCACACACAGTTGAGCTAACACCCTTCATTGGGTGTGGACCTCCATACATTTGCTTGCAAGACTTTTTACGTTCGTTCATTTGTTAATGCATGCATTCATTCATCATGTTCCTCTTTCATTATCTTTCACTTTACAAATCATAATACTTTCGGTTCATTCATTAACATAACACGTAAAGCCATGGAAAGATAAACATTCATCATAATAGGAACATAGCATACCATTCATACATCATCACAAGACATCATACATACATAACAAACATCATGCATAGTCATGCACCATCATCATCATCATCATCATCATCCATAACATGCTCATCATACTATCTATGACCCCAAAAAGTCAACTTATAGTCCCCGGGAATTTCCCAAGTCAAAGCCTACTTTACATAATTTCCCCAAAAATCAGAAAAATATTCTAAGTCCTAGGCGCATGGGCACTATGTAGGCGTATGGATGCTATTCAGGCGCATGGGGAACACTTGGGCGTATGGGCCACTTTCAGGCGCATGGGTAACGCATGGGGATTCCTGGACGTCTGAACACTTTGTAAATTCCAGCCCAATCTAGTCGTATGGATACTATTCAGACGCATGAACACTTAGGCGCATGGGCCACTTGGGCGCATGGGCACTATTGGGGCGCATGGCCCTACCCTTAGTCATCCGACTAACATTTCTAGGTGCATGGGCCACTGTTCAGGCGCATGGGCTGAACTTAAACATTTCTAAGGCAAATTTTGGGCGCATGAGCTACTGTTAGGCGCATGTCTCACACTTACTTCTTTCTAAGGCTATTTTAGGCATATGAACACTGATCTAGGTGCATGAGCATTTTGTAAAACATGTTTCTAGGATGTTTTTAATCCTAATCATCAAACCCATATGTTCTAAGCATAATGTGGCTATTCTAAACATGAATAACCTATAAACCATCAAGAACTAACATCCAACATACACAATACATACGGGTATTCACACATAAACATTTTAAAATCATTTAATACGTTTTCAGCCCCAAAGATAGTTTAAAACATGTAAAAACCGGGGTCTAGAACTCACCTGGTGCAACTTGGGTGTTCTTCCTTTTTAACCCGCTTGCAAAGAGTTCAAAACACCTAGAAACAACATCCAAACACACACACACGAGCACAAACACAACCCATAAGCACAAAATCACAAAACCAGGCTAAAACCCGACATAAAACATAAAAACCCTGAATTCTTAGCTTGAATTCACTTTTCGTCTTCCCCTCTTCTTCAATCTGAGAGTATTCTTTGCTCTCTCTCTCTAAAACCGAGACAAATGGTGAAGTGAGGTGAGGGTGGGCAGCCATACTCCCTTTATACCAACTTTTCAAAGTTTTGTCCTTTTTGGACACTTTAGTCCCTCCACTTGGACTTTATTGCCCTTCATGCTTTTATTCTTATTTCTTGACTAAAAAAAAGATCCGGGTGTTACATTTGATAACGTGAATGCTAACAAATATGAAACATGATGTCTGGCCTGCTTGTAGTAAGATACATCAGAGATCCATCATTGATCTTTACATGTGTTGAGCAACATCTTCTCCTGTGAGATCAGGATTTAAAGTAGGATGAGAAGACATAGGAGTTGGAGCAATCTTTGGATCTTGAAACTTGTAGTTTTCAAATATACTGTGAACTTATGTTTCTTGATGTATCAGTATACCTTTGTTATTTTGTTTAACTTGAATTACCAAGAAAAATGACATTTTCCCAAGCAAACTAATCTCAAATTTCTTCATCATCACTTCCTTAAATTCGATGCACGAATCATCATTTGTAGTTCTGAAAATAATATCATCAACATAAAGTTGAACGAGAATAAGATTATCGCTAGTCTTCCTAAAGAATAATTTTTTATTAATAGCACCGCTTGTATAGCTATTTGCAAGCAAATATTCAGGTAGAGTATCATACCAAGCAAATCTTCAGCTACGGAATATCATCTTCAGATATAACTTCGTCTAGATTAGACATATGGCCTACTGGTTCTTCAACAACATTTCTTCCTTTTGGTTGATAAACAATATCTTCCTCTTGATGATTCGTAGATGAAGAACTCTTGGTTTCTGAGACTATTAATGAGCAAGCTCCACAATAGCTTCCACTTAGTTGATAGACATATGCTACCTTGTTGGCTAGATATCTAACAAAATAACATTCATTAGCTTATTCATCAAATTTTGATTTTGAATCAGATGTGTTTTACAAAGTACAACAACATCCAAAAGTTTTAAAGTACTTGACTTTGGGTTTATGTCAAAAAATATTTCATAAGAAGTCATGTTTTGTTGTTTATTGATTAACAATCGAGTCTAAACATAACAAGCATTGTTAATAGCTTCAACCCAAAAGTTTGAATGTAATTTGGCTGCTGATAACATTGTTCTGGCAGCTTTAATTAAAGTTTTGTTTTGTCATTCAAGAACTTTATATTGTTATTGAGTTCTTGCAGAACTGAATTGTCTAGAAATCCCCATTGAATCACAGAATTTATTTAATGTATGATTGCAGAGTTCGTTTCTGCTATCACTTCAAATGCACTTGACATCTCATGAATTTAGAAAATGAGAAGTTGTAGATATATGTGTACCTAGTTTAGGAGCTCAAATGTAAAATGTCTTTCATGTCTTACATATATGTACCACAATGGGTATGAATGAAATGTAATGTGTTTGTGATGCTTATAATGTTTAATATTTCATTGATTATTGTGTGATAACGCATATTGAACTAACTATATTGGTTTGTGTAGTTCTAAGTCAATAATGATTAAGAAATGTGCCTAAACTTAATCGTGTGAAGTTCTAATGCTAATGGACCATGCTAATGAACCATACACATTAATACTTCATGCTAATGAACCAGTCGCACGACTAGACCAGTAGACTGGATCAGTCGCACGAGTGTAACATGAGATTGAGTCAGTCGCACGACTGGACATTCAGTCGTGCGGATGGATCAACCGCATGATTTAATCGCACGACTGAACCATGCAAATGGTTCAGTCGCACGAATGGAAAACCCTAACCTAGAAATACCACTTAATGCATGGAAAAATGAGAGAATTTGAATCCCTACGCACTAAATCGTACCCTAGCCGTCCAGAGACCTATTATAACCTGTTCGAAGTTCATAGATCGCCGATAATCATCCTACAATCGTTCCTAAAGTTTAGTTTCATTCGTAGATTGATTATACTTGCGTTCTCACTGATTGGATCGCCAATCAAATAGGATTCCGCACTATTTGGTTTGGTATACACGTAAATCACTTAGTACTCTGTACCAAAACGGTCCTAACAAGTGGTATCAAAGCTTTGGCTCATGATTTGCGTGTGATTCAATCGATTTTGATATAAAAATCTCATTTTTCGCTCAAAAATTCAATATTTTAGTGTCAAACAGTGTTTTCGATGTCTGTAGGACAAAAAGTTAACGTTTTTCAGGCAAACGGCAATTAGGGTTAGTAAGATATTCGTGTTTTTACGTCGAAGTGTTCAAAACCTTCGTTTTTGCAAAAACAGAATCCTTCAGTCGCACGATTGACTCAATCGCACGACTGAACCCATTCGCACCCCTCATACGCACGATTGGCTCAGTCGTGAAGACTTTTATTCACATTGTTCATCCGCACCTGTCCAGTCGCACGATTGAACCATCCGCATTGTTCAATCGCACGAATAGCCCAATCTCATTCTTTCATTCGTACAAGTACAACAATTTGTTCTAAAATCAAAAGTAAATAGCAATGGAAGATCAATATTTAGCATTCACCGCAGGTAGAGAATCAGGGATCCAAAATCTATTGCTTCTAGAAAATGAAGTGGGGAATCACAATAAGCCTCCTAAGCTCATAACGTTAGATGATTACCCACAATGGAAGTAAATGTTTGAGATATACCTAAATGGAGTAGATCCTAATCTGTGGGAATCGATTGAGACAGGGTATAGTATGCTAGTTGGAGCCGATGGAGTTAAACTTACCTTAGGGGGCATGACTGATGGACAAAAGGTAAAGTACAATGCAGAGAAGAAGGTGTACGCTCTGTTAACTCAGTCCATTCGTAAGGATATATTCTAATAGTTTTCTGAGAACAAGCAAGCAAAGAAGCTATGGGATGCTCTGGAAAAGCAGTATGACATGAATACATTGCTAAAAGCTCTAAAGGCTAAAGCTTTGAAGAAGGAGTTTGATAACTTCTCATCAATGGGTAAGGAAAGTCTGGATGACGTTACTGGCTACTTCTACCACTTAATGAGTGAGGTGCACACTCATGGGGTTGTTAAGTCCATGGAAGACAAGGTGTCAAATTACACAGATGGATTGCCAGAAAAGTGGGTTTCATTTGCGTCAAACCTCAGACAGAATGATATGCTGGCGAAGTTAGATATCAATGATTTCATTTTGAAGTTGAGAGAGGAAGAGTTGAGGATGAAGTACAGGTCTCAAAAGGCGTCATATGATGAGAACCCAACACTTTACAACTCAACTCCTCAAGCAAAAACGTCTGGAGCACCACTTCAAACGGCATTTGTGTCGATTTCAGCTGCTCCGTCTCAAGCCACTACTTCAGGATCTGACACGTCAGGGTCTTCTTGCACCCAATATATAGCACCTGAAGCCAATGCTACAAAATTGAAGAACGAGAATCTCGGTAACGTGACTATAGAGGTAGCAAAGGAGCATATGGATCTCTTAGTAGCTGTCGTTCACTCCTATGACGGACTAGTTGCAGGGAAGAATGGAAACAACCATCTGGCAGATGAAGACTACGAGCAAGTAGACGAGACTGAGCTAGAAAGAATGGATATCATGTGGGTATTGGCAAGTGCTGTCCGGAGGGCGGAAGTTTGTTAAGAAGACACGACAGAACCTGATTGCCACAATGGATACAACCTCTGGTTTTGACATAACCAAAGTTACCTGTTTTAATTATGGAGAAAAGGAGCACTTCAAACGTGAATGTGTTAAGCCCAAGAAGACAGATAATGGTAATCCATTCTCATCCTTCAATCTTCAAGATAAACCCACAAGTAGTCCTACATCCTCAAGAAAGGATCCTAAGACCTTCACTGCTCAAGATGACGAAGGGAAAGATTGAACCTTTCGATTTGTATATCCGGGAGAATCCAATATTGCGTGTGTTGAGGGTTTGGACGACAACTCTGCAAGTGAAGGTGATATAGCAGTTGAACTCGTGATGCCAAATAATGAAGAAACTACAAATGTCGTCAATCACCTGAATGTAGAGGGTTCAAGCACAATATGTTCAGAATCACCAGCACTAGAAGAGTCAGACTTTGCTATGATGGCTGATTCAACCGAATCTGCTCAGGTATGTACCAAAGACCAATTGTTTGATAGTCATGCTTGCATTTAATGTAATAAATTTAGAGAAAGCATAGACATAAAATTTGCTAGGTTATTAGATCACAATGATAGCTTAGTAAATGATTTAGAACTGTGCACAGAAGCAAACATGATTTTGAAACAAAATGAGCACAGTTAAAAAGAAAAAATAGAAGTATTGAATAAACAACTTAGGGAAACCGAAGTTGTGGCCTTTAACCAAGAAAATGACATTAAGTTCTATTTAAACTCCCTAGAAGAAACCAAGAACCAAAAAGCAGTTCTGGAAGTCGAAGTAACATCATTAAAACAAAAACTGCATAGTTGGACTAGTTCTTCTCATATAGTCCAGCACTTAGAGAGAGAACGCAACAACGGGTAGGGTTCGGGTTATAAAGTGGTTCCACCACCACATGAGACCTTGTTGAATGCTAAACGCAAACCAATAAATAATAACCCAATCAAAGATCATGTGGTGTCCACCCCTCTTGTAAGTGATCCAGATTCCACAAGTAATTCCATTGATTCTATCACAAATCAAAAGCACACCACTTTAAAGTCAAAAGGTAAAATGCCTATTGTTAATCTGGATGAACAGTTTGAGAAGGTTAAGTTAAAGTCTGGTTCAAATACATCTAATTCACAACCCAAAAGGACTAAACAAGTTAACCAAACACATGCATCATGTCTAAGTCCAGATAAACAAAAGAGTAAAGATGTTAAAATTGTTGGAACAATTAATTTTGTTAAACAAGATAAAACATCTAAACAAGAAGTGTCAAAACCCAAACAAATTAAAGTCACACGAGTGTCACACACTTCTCCACAAAAACAGTCATACCAACATGTCGAAATCAGATCATGCTACAACTGTGGAAAGTATGGACACATCACGTCTAACTATCCTTACTATCAGACACCTAGGAAAAAAGTTGAACTTTATGATCTTAAACCCAGCTTGTCTAAAAGGAGTTCTATAACCCCACCAAGAAGAGTTAGTAAACATAAAGTTCAAACTATAAGCCAATCGTCAGTTTATCACAAACAGGTCTTACACAAAACTGGCCTATGGAAAGAAAAATCTAGTTCAATGTCTGATAATGAGAACAAGAAGACGTGTGATCTTCCCTTACCTTCAAATGGACAATGGGTGAAATTTATGATGTGTGATGCCTCGGGGTCACCCAAGCCAGTTAAGGCTTGGGTCCCTAACCTTAACTAATGATTTCCTATGAATGTGTAGGGTGTTCGCTATAGTGCTGCCACAAATATCTGGATTGTAGATAGTGGAGCATCAAGGCACATGACTGGAAACCTATCACTCCTGTCAAATGTCAAACAAATTAAAGGAGGTCATGTTTCATTTGCTGGAAACAAAGGAGGTTACATCACGGCTCAAGGGGAAGTGGGGAATCAGAAAATGAAGTTTGACAAGGTAAACGATGTTCAACAACTTCAAAATAATTTGCTTTCTGTCTCCCAAATATGTGACAAAGGATTTAAAGTAGTATTTGACAACAAGAAATGCTATGTTCTGAAAAAGGACTATATGATCCCGAAGGACCATGTCTTAATGTTAGCTTCAAGATATAACGATCTTTATGTCTTGGATCTATCAAAGGCCTCCACAACGGATCATCAAGTTCAGTGCTTCCTATCAAAGGCTACAGAGAAGGATTCGATCTCCTGGCATAGGAGAATGGGTAACATCAATCCATGGAAGATGAATCTCTTGATCCAGAATGATCTAGTGCGAGGAGTAAATGTCAAAAACTTCCAATTACCGTATTTTTTTATCGCCTGCAAGAAAGGCAAATAGACTAAGAAGTCTCATTAGAAAAGAAAGTTCATTCAATCGAACTGGCTCTTGAGCTTCTTCACATGGATCTGTTTGGTCCACTTAGTACAAGGAGCATCGGTGGCGACATATACTGTTATGTAGTTACAGATGACTACTCAAGATTTTCTTGGGTAATGTTTCTGAAATCCAAATCTAAAATATTTTAGTCATTCAAAGAGTTAGTAATACTTTAGAGTCTCTCTACAAGCTGAAGGTAAGATAAGTACGCTCAGACAATGGTATCAAGTTCAAGAGTCAGTGGATGGAGGCTTTCTGCAAAGAAAAGGGAATGTGCACTAGTTCACTTCTGCCTACACTCCATAAATGAATGGAGTTGCTGAGAGAAAGAATTCCAACTTGATAGAGACAGCACGGACAGTGCTAGAAGACTCAAAACTGCCCATCTAATTTGTAACACCCGGCTTTTTTCTAAAGACAAGATATGAGGAATAAAAAGAAAAAAGCTATAAGGTCCAAGTGGAGGGACCAAAAGTGTCGAATAGGACAAAACTTTGAAAAAGTTGGTGTAAAGGTGGGCATGGCCGCCCACCTCACTTCACATCACCACTACTTTCGGTTTTAGAGATAGAGACAAGGGAAGAAGAGCAGAACTCCGGATTTTTGAAGAAGAAGTGAATGAATTCAAGGTAAGAATTCATGGTTTTTTAAGTGTTTATGACGGGTTTTATCCCAGTTATATGCATATTTGCTTATGTGTTGTGTATGTGCTCGGGTGTGTGTGTTTGCTGTTGTTTTTTGGTGTTTGAACTCATAGCAAGCAGGTTAGAAAGGAAGAAACACCAAGTTGCATCAAGTGAGTTCTAGATCCCGGTTTTCACTTGTTTAAAACTATCTTTGGGGCTGAAAATGTATTAAAATGATTTTTAAAGCTTATGTATGTTTACCTGTATGTAATGTGCATGATTGGATGTGATTCTTGAATGCTTATAGGTTGTTCATGTTTAGAATAGCCACATTATGCTTAGAACAGATGGATTTGATGATTGGGTTTGAAAACATACTGGAAACATGTTAAACAGAAGGTCCATGCGCCTAGATAAGTCTCATGCGCCTGAAAATGCCTAAGAAAGAATTAAGTGTAATCCATGTGCCTCAAGAGTAGCCCATGCACCTATGATTACCTTAGAAATGTTTAAGTATATCCCATGCGCCTGAACAGTGGTCCATGCGCCTAGAAATATTATCCGGATGACTAAGTGTAGGGCCATGCGCCCCAATAGTGCCCATGCGTCCGAATTACCGATGCGTCTAAGTGTTTATACGAACAAAAAGTGCCCAAATAGTGGTGAAACGCGCAGACAGGGCTCATGCGCCCAAATAGTTCCCATGCGCCTAAGCACTTAGAAATTTTAATAGAATTTTTCTGGGAGTCTGTGCTTTAAGGTTTTGACCAAGGTTGACTAAGGGCTTATTAATGATGATGTTTCATGCATGATATGATTACTTATGATTGTTCGTCATTATTGTTATTGCTATTATTATTATTACTTATAGTATGGGACTTTACGTGGTATGTTATTATCGTAACGTAAAGTATATCGTAATAATAAAGTGAAAGAGCAATAAAGAAATGAAGAGGAACATTAATGAAAATGTTAACAAGTCTTGCAAGCTTACATGCGGTACACGACCATGTTGTCGTTAGCTCAACTGTGCTGCGGGGTAGCTACCCTATTATGCACACAGGGTCAATCAATTGAGATTGGAAGGACCTTTGTAGCGTGCCCTGGGTGATTGGGTTGGCCTTGTACACAGTTGACCCTTTCGGGGGATATAGTTGACCCTTTCGTGGGATATAGTTGACCCTTTCGAGGGTTACAGTTGACCCTTTCAAGGGATATAGATGGCCCATCACCCGTTTTCCATTGCACATATAGTTGGGGTATTGCTTATTGAGCCATACCAAAAGTGAAACATAAAGATAATGGTTTACAGAACAGACAAGGCATACAGTAAAGAGAACGAACAGTATTTGTTCATATAGTTAATGCATGCTCGCATATACAGTATACAGTTGTATTTTACAGAAAAGTGTATTTTCATATACAACAGATAGAAAGTATTTTATTACTTATAAAACTAGAGCTCACTAAGCAACGCTGACTTTTATACATTTTCAGTTGGCAGGTAATTATTGCTGAGGATGGCACGAGGGTGAAGCTACTCGGCAGGGAAAGATTGACATCCATTCGTATTCTATGTTGCTATTGTTTTGTAATGCGTTGAAACAATTATTTTGTAAACAGATGATGATGATGTATTGCTTAACAATAGTGTTTTAAATGAAATGAATGGTTTTTGATAAATCATTTCCACCGCTTAAAGTTTATATAATTATAATGTGTAGTGTTTTAACTGCTGTAAATGACCAACTATGAGGTGCCCGGGAACGGTGCCTTACAAGTTGGTATCAAAGCCAAAGTTTAAGAGAATTGGGTTAAATAAACTTTTAAAACCTAAAATTGAACTGAAAATGGGACAAATGGAGGGATGCCAGCCCGAGTAGCTACGTGCCATCAGGTATGTCTTTTCCTAATGTTAACCGGTATTATGTGCGCATGCTATTTGATTATGTGCTCTTAGTAGATTTAGATACTGATTAAGTCAGGATAGGAGATGCTTGGGGTATGAAGAGTAAAGTAAGTGGCTAATCACAACTGGCCACTATAATTAGGGACTTACTATACTGACATAAACTGAGTGTTACCTTGAATGACCGCGTTAGTGTTTAAATCTTATAGTGTGCTTTTAGAGGATCCTTGGCGGTAGATCTTCCAAAGCCTCTCGTGGTGGAGGTCATGGTGCTGCTCCACGGCCCAAGAAAGGGAGACCCAGAGTCGAGAAAGTGGTTCATGAAGGACCAGAGACCCCTCATCCGGAGGGTGGCGACGAGAGCGCCAATCTAAGAGCCTCAGTAAAGGAGGCTGTGGTGGAAGAGGTTCAGCAGGTCATGCAGACGATTTTACCGTCTGTGGTGACCGAAGTTATCAAGGCCGTAATGGATGGGGAAAGAAAGGAGAGGAACAGGTCCTCGAGAGGACGGGAACAACCAGAGCCGGAAATGGTTCTCTCTGTTGATGAGGACGAGGAAGAAGAAGAGCCTGCGCCGAAGGCGACCCGAAGCTGCAACTATGGGGCATTTATGAGATGCAAGCCCCCTACTTTCGATGGGAATGGAACTACCGCAGCTGCTCACTGGTGATTGAGGGAAATGGAGGTTGTCCTCGATATCAGTGAGTGCCGTGAAGACCAGAAGGTGAAATTTGCTACCCACTCTTTTTTGGACTCGGCTTTGTGCTGGTGGGACAACATTGTCCAAGCCGAGGGTAGCAGGGCCATTGGGAGAATGAGATGGCCTGAACTGAAGAAGTTAGTGATTGAGGAATTATGTCCTCATAGAGAGATGGACAAGGTAGAAAGAGACTTCGTGCAGCTGGAGGTGGGAACGATGATACACCAGCAGTACACAACCAAATTCAATGAAATAGCGCGACTGGTGCCCGACCAAGTGACACCACTATCACGAAAGATTAAAAGATACATCCAGGGGCTACCGACAGATATCCGAAGGTATATGATTGCCGCCTGACAGAGCACTTTCAGGCCGGCGGTTGACTTGGCTACAGATTATTCGATGAGCGTGAGGTGGTGGTGGCTGAGGTGGATAAGAAGGATGGTGGTAGCCAGAACTTGAATGGGAAACGGTTTGGGCATGGTAGAACTACTCCAAACAAGAAGGTGGCAAAGGTGGGTGACCGACGTGTGGTCACATCTGGATCAGGGTTGAGGAGGTGTGACAAATATGAAAGGGAGCATACCGGTGAGTGCAGGATAGGGATGAATGTATGCTTCAGGTGTGGCCAGCCTGGCCATATCGCTAGAGACTGTAAGAAGCCCAGGGCGGAGAGCTCTGGAGCAATGAAGAAGAAGCCGGAGGAAGGAGGGCAAGTGCTAGAGCTTACACTATGACCCAGGAGGAAGCCATAGCCGATCCCGATGTTGTGTGAGGTATGTTTCTAGTAAACCAAACTTGTGCCTCTATATTGTTTGATTCCAGTGCTAGTAGGAGTTTTATTTCCACTACTTTATGTGCTAAGTTGCCTATTACTAGTAGCAAGGTCAGTGCACCATTCGATGTAGAAACTGCGATTGGTAAATCCACTAGAATTACTGATGTGATAGAGGACTGTGCCATATAACTAGAAGGTCATAGGTTTGCTGCTAGGTTACACGTGATACCCCTAGGTGGATTTGATGTACTACTAGGGATGGACTGGTTAGCAACCTATGAAGCAAACATCGTGTGTTGCAAGAAGATGATTCGATTAGTTGCATCCAATGGGAGTTTGGTTACGATTTATGGATATCACATCACGACGATGCCGAAAGTGATTTTGATGGCGGTGGCGGGAAAGTGCATGAGGCGTGGATGTAGTGCCTACTTCGCCTACGTAAAGGATGTGGACGCGCCAAGACCGCAACTATCTGATATACCAGTTGTGTGTGACTTTCTGGATGTATTCTTGGAAGACTTACTCGGTGTGCCACCGGATCGTGAGATTGAGTTTCAAATTGATTTGATGCCCGATGCTCAACCCGTTGCCAAAGCATCGTATCGGTTAGCCCCCACGGAATGAAAGAACTAATGGAACAGTTGCAAGAGTTGCTCGATAAGGGGTTCATAAGACCAAGTATCTCTCCCTAGGGTGCTCTGATCCTGTTGTGAAGAAGAATGATGGTAGTATGAGGATGTGCATTGACTACCAATAGCTGAACAAGTTAACGGTAAAGAACCGATACCCCCTACTAAGAATAGATGATCTGTTTGACCAGCTCCAAGGTGCCAGTTGGTTTTCAAGGATAGATCTTTCATCTGGTTACCATCAGCTGAAGGTGGAGGAGCAGGATATCCCTAAAACAGCTTTTCGTATGTGCTACGATCACTATGAATTTCTTGTTATGTCATTTGACCTGACCAATGCGCCAGCTGCTTTTATGGATTAGATGAATAGAGTGTGTCGGCCAATGTTAGATAAATTAGTGATTGTGTTTATTGATGACATCCGGGTTTATTCAAAGATCAAGGAGGAGCATGCCAATCACATTCAGGAGGTGTTAGAGACCTTAAGAAGGGAGAAGTTGTATGCGCAATTCTCCAAGTGCGCGTTCTGGTTAAGCAAAGTTCAATTCTTAGGTCACGTGAGAAATCCCGAGGGGATTATGGTAGACCCTGCTAAGGTGGAGGCTGTGATGCAATGGAATTCTCCAAGGACAGCATCCGAGATTCGTAGTTTCTTGGGGTTGGCAGGGTATTAACGAAGGTTCATTCAAGACTTTTCCAAGATCGCTTCTCCCCTGACCAAGTTGACCCAGAAGGATGTAAAGTTTATATGGGGTCAAGCCCAAGAATAGGCGTTCGAGGAGTTAAAGGTGAGGTTGACTCAAGCTCCTGTCTTGTCATTACCCGAAGGAAGCGAGGATTTGGTGGTATATTCAGATGCTTCTTACTCGGGGTTGGGGTGTGTATTAATGCAGAGAGGGAAGGTTATAGCCTATGCATCCCGACAATTGAAAGTTCATGAGGTCAACTACCCTACTCATGACCTGGAGCTAGCAGCCGTGGTCTTTACACTAATGATTTGGAGGCACTATCTGTATGGGACGAAGTGCACCATTTTCACTGACCACAAGAGCTTGAAGTATTTCTTCAAGCAAAAAGATCTGAACATGAGGCATAGGCGATGGTTGGAGCTTAGAAAGGATTATGATTGCGAGATCCATTACCATCCAGGCAAAGCCAACTTGGTGGCTGATGCTCTTAGCCGAAAAGAGAGGCCCGAGCCGATTCGGGTGAAAGCATACCAACTGATCATGACCTCTGATGTAATGAAGCAAGTCAAGGAGTTTCAAGATGATACATTAAAAGAAGATCATCTAAACTCTGAAAGAATGAGAGGTCTAGTTGGGGAATTGGGTGAAAACACATTTGGTGTTAAAACCCGATTTGGACGGGTGTGGATTCGTCATTTCGGGGATCTATGTGTGACGATTATGGATGAAGCTCACAAGACTTGATACTCCATTCATCCTGGTGGAACAAAGATGTATCAAGATAAGAAGAAAGATTATTGGTGGTCGGGTATGAAGCGTGATGTGGTGGAGTATGTGAGTAAGTGCCTTACTTGCCTACAGGTGAAGGCGGAACATCAGAAGCCGTATGGGAAGATCCAACCTTTGGATATACCAGAATGGAAGTAGGAGCACATCACCACGGATTTCGTTACAAAGCTACCACGTACTCCGAAGGGGTACGATGCCATATGGGTGATTATTGACCGTGTGACGAAGAGTGCTAACTTCCTACCAATCTGTGAGACATATTCATCCGAGAGGTTGGCTGACCAGTTCATCAAGGAGATTGTAACTCGTCATGGTGTGCCGGTGTCCATTGTGTCTGATCGTGAGACCCGGTTTACGTCTAAATTCTGGAAGAAATTCAACGATGCCATGGGGACGAGGTTACATATTAGCACGGCTTATCATCCCCAAACTGATGGTCAGTCAGAAAGGACCATTCAGACACCGGAAGACATGCTTCAGGCATGCGTGATTGATTTTGGGGGAAGTTGGGACGACCACTTACCGTTAGCTGAATTCTCGTATAACAACAGCTATCATGCCAGCATTGGTATGCCACAATACGAGATGCTACACGGTAGGAGATGCAGAACACCTGTTTGTTAGGGTGATATTGGTCAAAAGGAATTGGGGAGTGTCAAGGTAATCGAGGCTACGACTGAGAAGCTTGAGAAGATTAAAACCTTCATGAAGGTAGCTAAAGATAGGCAGAAGTCGTATGCCGATAGACGACGCAGATTGATCGAGTTCCAGGTGGGTGACCGAGTTATGTTGAAGGTCTTACCTTGGAAGGGTATTATCAGATTCAGGAAGCAGGGAAGTTGAGCCCAAGATATATAGGCCCTTTCTGAATCATTGCTCTAGTAGGAGAGGTGGCCTATAGGTTGGAATTACCGAATGAGTTAAGTGGGATTCACCCGACATTCCATGTGTCTCATCTGAGAAAGTGTATAGTTGATGAAGACATGATTGTTCCAGCGGAGGATATCGAAGTGGATGAAAGGCTCAATTATATGGAGCAACCAGTGGCAATCATCGATCATAAAGAGAAGAGGCTGAGAAATAAAGTGGTTCCTCTTGTGCGTGTATAGTGGAAGCACAGGAAGGGATCCGAGTCTACATAGGAGACTGAGGAGGAGATGAGCAGCATTATCCTTATCTGTTCGAGGAATAACAGGTTTCGGGGACGAAACCTATATAAGAGGGGTAGACTTGTAACACCCAGCTTTTTTTAAAGATAAGATATGAAGAATAAAAAGAAAGAAAAGCTATAAGGTCCAAGTTGAGGGACCAAAAGTGTCCAAAAGGACAAAACTTTGAAAAAGTTGGTGTAAAGGTGGGCACGGGCGCCCACCTCACTTCACATCACCACTACTTTTGGTTTTAGAGAGAGAGACAAGGGAAGAAGAGCAGAACTTCAGATTTTTGAAGAAGAAGTGAATGAATTCAAGGTAAGAATTCATGGTTTTTTAAGTGTTTTTGACGGGTTTATCCGGTTATATGCATATGTGCTTATGTGTTGTGTATGTGCTCGAGTCTGTGTGTTTGGTGTTGTTTTTAGGTGTTTGAACTCATAGCAAGGGGGTTAGAAAGGAAGAAACACCCAAGTTGCATGAGGTGAGTTCTAGACCCTGGTTTTCACTTGTTTTAAACTATCTTTGGCGCTAAAAATGTATTAAAATGATTTTCAAAGCTTATGTATTATTACCCGTATGTAATATGCATGATTGTATGTGATTCTTGAATGCTTATAGGTTGTTCATGTTTAGAATAGCCACATTAAGCTTAGAACAGATGGGTTTGATGATTGGGTTTGAAAACATACTGGAAACATGTTGAACAGAAGGTCCATGCGCCTAGATAAGGCTCATGTGCCTGAAAATGCCTTAGAATGAATTAATTGTAATCCATGCGCCTGAACAGTAGCCCATGCACCTAAGATTACCTTAGAAATGTTTAAGTACAGCCCATGCGCCTGAACAGTGGTCCATGCATACAAGAGATACACTTGCAAGCATACAGGAGATACACGACCATGTTGTCGTTAGCTCAACTGTGCTGCGGGTTAGCTACCCTATTATGCACACAAGGTCAATCAATTGAGATTGGCAGGACCTTTGTAGCGTGCTCTGGGTGATTGGGTTGGCCTTGTCCACAGTACATAGTTGACCCTTTCGGAGGATATAGTTGACCCTTTTAAGGGATATAGTTGACCCTTTCGGGGGATATAATTGACCCTTTCGAGGGATACAGTTGACCCTTTCGAGGGATATAGATGGCCCATCACCCGTTTTCCATCACGCATATAGTTGGGGTATTGCTCATTGGTTCATACAGAAAGTGAAACATAAAGATAAAAGTTTACAGAACAGACAGGGCATACAGTAAAGAGAACGAACAGTATTTGTTCATATAGTTAATGCGTGCTCGCATATACAGTACAGAGTTGTATTTTACAGGAAAGTGTATTTTCATATACAACATATAGAAAGTATTTTATTACTTATAAAAGTAGAGCTCACTCAGCAACACTGACTTTTATACATTTTCAGTTGGCAGGTAATTATTGCTGAGGATGGCACGAGGGTGAAGCTACTCGGCAGGGAAAGACGGACATCCATTCGTATTCTATGTTGCTGTTGTTTTGTAATGCGTTGAAACAATTCTTTTGTAAACAAATAATGATGATGTGTTGCTTAACAACAGTGTTTTAAATGAAATGAATGGTTTTTGATAAATCAATTCCGTTGCTTAAAGTTTATATAATTATAATGTATAGTGTTTTAACTGCTGTGAATGACCAACTGTGTGGTGCCCGGGAACGAGGCCTTACAAAATTTTGGAATGAGGCAGTTGCCAATGCATGTTACACTTTAAACCGAGTCCTGGTGGTAAAACGTCATGGTAAGATGTGTTACGAGCTACTTCAACGACATAAGCCAAATCTAGAATACCTCGAACCTTTTGGGGCACCTTGCACCCTTTAGAAGAAAACTCAGGAAGGCAAGTTCAGCGAGAAGGCTGAAGAAGGAATTTTCCTAGGATACAACATACCGAATGAGAGAGTTCACAACAACTCAATGGGTCAAGTAGAAGTGTGGTGTAACATGGACGATCAGAGATACACTACCCCCCAGCCGGAAATGGACCCGCATTCTTTTTTGATTATGATGGATTCTTCAAGTCCTTCAACATCCCTCTCTCCACTTCTGAAGATGAGTTAGCAACCAAGATGATGTATGAGGTCTTAAACACAATGTCCCTAGACTCAACAACATCCGGCTCCCCAGGCCAGTCTTCTAGTAACTCAGGGGGAGCACTGGAGGTAAGTGACTCCTCTTCTGACAATGAAGAAGTGGAAAATGTTCAGGTGGATCAGGAGGAACAGGTTCCAACTACTACAAGTACACACACATCAGATGTTGATGCCTCTCACACTTCAGAACCTCATACTCCCACTGCCTCAGATACGAAACCTGTGGTTCACAATCTTGCTAATGAGGTAGTGGTACCCACCGCTCCTGGATCTCGTCTAAATGTTTATCATCCTTTGGACAATATCATTGGGATGTATAATCGGGAGTACAGACAAGAAATCAGCTATATTCAGCTGATTATGCCCCAGTCATGGAAAAAGGCTACCTTCACGATGGTGCTTATCGATGTTTTGCGTCTCAATTTGAGCCAAAATATGTAAGTGATGCCTTAAATGATGAGGCTTGGGTGAGTGCCATGCAAGAAGAACTTCTTCAATTCAAGAAGTTAGGTGTGTGGACTCTGGTGGACAGACCTAAAGGTGCTATGGTCATTGGCACTAAATGGGTTTTAAAATGCAAGAAGGATGACCAAGGGGTCATTATAAGAAACAAGGCTCGACTTGTAGTTCAAGGACTTCGATAAGTCAAGGGGATTGATTACAATGAAGTGTTTGCACCTGTGGCAAGAATGGAAGCCATCCTTATCTTCCTAGCCTATGCATCGTATATGAAGATTAAAGTCTATCAGCTTGATGTGAAAAGTGCATTCCTTCATGGTGAAATCCGAGAAACAATGTACGTCAAACAACCCGAGGGATTTGAGGTTTTGTATCATTGGGACAGAGTCTACAAGCTGGAAAAGGCTCTATACGGGTTTCATCAAGCTCCTAGAGCATGGTACAAGAAGCTCTCGACTCATCTTGTGAAACAGGGTTTCGAAAGGGAGTGATTGATTGTACATTGTTTATCAATGAAAGGATGGTGACTTATTGCTTGTACTGATCTACGTTGATGACATAATCTTAAGTTCTTAGAACGAAGACTTATGTAAAGAATTTGAAGCAGTAATGAAGCCTGAATTTCAGATGAGTGCCATGAGAGAAATGAAATTCTTTCTCGGGTTACAGGTGGATCAGACACCAATGGGGATATTTCTACATCAGACAAAGTATGTAGGCAATATTCTCACTCGGTTTGATATGGAGAATGCTTCCGCAGCCCGAACTCTACTTGCTACAAACCACGATGTAGCACCCGACGAGAATGGTGATCTGGTGGATGCTACCATGTACCGAGGAATGATTGGATCTCTCTTGTATCTGAATGCCTCACGACCTGACATCATGTACGCAACGTGTCTATGCTCAAGATATCAGGTGAAACCAAAAGTCAACCATCTCATTGGAGTCAAAAGAATATTTTGTTATCTGAAGGGTACCCCAACACCAAGGTTGTGTTATCCTCATGATGATGATTTTGAGCTAACAACGTATAGTGACTCGGATTTTGCTGGTTGCAAAATCAACTACAAGTCAACATCAGCAGGATGTCAATTCTTTGGGAGAAGATTAGTCACGTGGCAGTGTAAGAAGCCGACATTAGTAGCACTGTCAACTTGGGAAGCTGAATATGTTGCTGCGACAAGCTGCTGTTTTCAAATCATCTGAATTCAACAGCAAACGCGGGACTATGGTTTGAAATTCTCTAACACTCCTATATTTTTGATAATTATGCTGCTATAGCCGTAACCAAAAATCCGGTCCAATATCCTAAAACCAAAACATCGGCATTAAATATCAGTTTATACGTGATTGTTTTGAATAGAATTTAATCAATATTGTTAAAATTAATACGGATTTTCAACGCGCTAACCTCTACACAAAACACTTTGATAAACCATGTTTTCTATTTCTGTTAGAGGTCAACGACGTTAAAAAGAAAAGTGATGTGATTTCCGACATTCATAGTACTTAGTCCGACAAGTAGAATTCATTGTTACATTTATGTTTTATTTATTTTATTTTCTTTTATTTCTTCGCCTATTAAAATTTTAAATGCAAAACATTTTTGGTTTTAGAATTTTAGGAGGGATAATAGGTTAAGTTAGAATTAAATTTAGTTCTTTTAATTTCAGTACATAAAAAACAAAACAAAAACGAGCGAGGAGGACAGGCAAGCTGAGAGAAATGAGATTGTACCTGTGATACTGATTCAATGACTATGGAAAATGATAGTACACAGGAACATATAGTTTGGGACTTAAAGGAAGAAATTATTTATAATGCAAAATCGAAGTATCAGTTTGAGAAGTCCATGCAACAATAAAAGAAAAAATGATAGTAAAATTGGCTACTACTAAGGTAACATGGAAAAAGTAGACCTAGAGGTTGCTAGACCATTTGATGATGTGTCGGTAGATTCAATACAATAGATAAGTAGACCTCGTTAGTGATGTAAAGTTCAAACTAAGTTGTTCAACAAGCTGTGGGTTATCATATTATCCCTGGTTAACACAATCAGCAAAGTTCCAAAAAGGGGTGACGAGCAAAATTAACGCCACAAATATATGCGGATGACCATAAAATGAGCAAAGCACATGATGAAAAATGCAAAAAGCAATCAAGCTAGTAACCTATGTTTTTGGTGCGATCTGTGCAAAAAGAATAAAAATGCTCAAACAAGAAGATAGGCTGTGTGCCTCTCTGCTGTGCGGTGGCACTGACCTAAGGATAAGCATAACCTAAATATTCTAGAATTCATTGGTATTTTTGCCTCTCTGCTATGCGGTGGCACAGACAGAGGCATAGCATCTCTTTGAAAGATCTAGAATAGTTTCTTCTTGAATACTACCCATAGACCGCTCAAAAATCTTCTGAGGAATGTTGATTACCATATAAGCGTGGGATCCACAAATGCTTGTTGAAGTAATTAAACCTTAAATCATGACCAATCTGTGTCAAAAGTCTATGTATGGATTTAAGAGGACAAGTATACTGACAATCATCGTGGCTGCAACTCTTGAAAGTCAACTCCACTGTGTGCATCTTGTGGTACTAGTATGATTTCCTAGATTTTCTAATGACTCTCGATGAAAATAAGAATCTAGCATCAAAGGGTATTGGTAACATGTCCTGAATGATTTGATTTACCTGTATGATTCCATAATGAATCGTTCAACTTATGGTAAAAATAACTTGAAGCTGCATGTTTGAGAAATAAATCTGTTAGATATCTATCTTAGGATTTCCACCTCACACGAAATTTTATAAAAATGTGTTTTAATTTTGTCTTTTAGTTCTAGTTGTTTCTTTTGTTTAATTTTTTTAGTTTAGTTGTTAAACTTTGGACTATGCTTTGGAATTCTGTCTAAAATTTAATCACTAAAAAGGGTCACGTCTGAGGTGACCAAACGGGTTTTTAGTGTTAAAAGGATCACGTATGAGGTAATCAAAAGTTGTCAAAGTTCAAATGGTCATGTTTGTGATGATAGAATACTCACAATGTTTTATCCATAGTTAAAAGGGTTAAGTGTCAAATGGTCATAAAGTCAAAATCATAAGTATGAGGCCATTCGCACGACTAGACCATGAGTGGGGACCAACCGTACGATTGGACCATCCGTATGAGCCCATTCGCACAACTGGACCATGAGTATGGACCAGCCGTACGATTGGACCATCTGTATTAGCCCAATTGCATGACTAAACCACATGCATAGCCCAAACGTTCGATTGGACCATCAGCATGAGTAATCTCACACGATTGGTTCACAAAATGAACCAATCGCATGAATGGAGGTGACCGAATGACACAGTCGCACGACTGAAGGTGACCGACTTTGCCAGTCGCGTGATTGATCCTCAGTCGCACGAATCAATTATTCGACTGGGCTCAGTCGCACGACTAAAGGAAACCCTAGTATAAAAGGAGGGGGAGTTGGTCGCAGTCGTTCGTCACTCCTAAATCGCCCCCAAATCGCATGACTCTACCATTACTCGGCCCGATTTTCATGTGACCATTCTAGAGTACAAATTCTAATGATTAGGAGTGATTATACAGGTAAAGTGCGATTCAACCCACTCAATGTCCATCGATTATGCCCTAAATGATTGAATTGAGTCCTAAACAGAACCGAGACTTAGTTTGCCTAAGAAATTAATAAAACTAAGTACATTGTGAAATTAAATGTTATTAGGTGTTATATCGGTCATTTGCGAGACTAATGTGCCAAAGCATGACGTCTAACATTAAGTTTTGCTCAAAATTTGAATTTGAATTGAACAAACAGTCTGTCATGCGAATGGACATCCTGATCAACTTCAATCGCACGACTGAGCTGGGCGAATGGCTCAATGGCACGACTGTACCATGCGTATGAGTGCAGTCGCACGACTAGTGTAACCGCATGAGATAGCATACGACTGATCCCAGTTCCATGCTCAGTCGTACGTAAGAGCTCAATCGCATGACCAAAACTCAGTCGCATAGTTCATTCGCATGACAGAACATAAAACTTCAAGTTAAAATGAATCAAATTGTTACTCATTGACACACACTAACATTTATTTGCATTGTGTAACAAATGGATAGTCATTGGACTATGAGCACGAAGCACAACATCTGTGCTCATCTGGATCTGACTTCCTGGAACGCAGCTGACTTCTTGGGCATTATTACTTTCATTCGGAGATTGAGGATCTTCCATGCCATATCAACTCCATGCACACCATACCACTCATTTTAGCAGGCCTTCTGGGAAGGCGCGGTTGTCAACAGGACCTCAGAGGCCCACCGTATCAGGAGCTCTATCTTTGGTCAGGCTATAGAGATCACCGAGGATGATCTTAGGATAGTATTAGAGTTTGGGGATGATGCTTACTGCCCTACCCGATTACACCCACCAACAGTACGAGGTTGTTTTCTGTGGGCCAAGTACTCCGGGGATATCACCGCAGGTGTGCTCAATAAGAGCAGCATGTGCCCCCAATTTAAGTTCTTTGCCCATGTGCTGCTCAAGTGCATTTCCTCCAGGAAGGGAGGCTTAGATGAGCTATCAGATCAGATTCAGAACGCTTACGTGGCGTTGGTGCTAAAGCATTCGTTCAGCTTCTCCAGGATGATCTTCACCTACCTGTTGGAGAACATCAAGGCGAAGGGCAAGGAGGGATTTGGCATGTACCCTCACTTCATGAAGATGATTATAGACCAAAAGCACCCTTCATTGCCAAAGGAGAAGGAGGATGTCGTGGTGCACAAGGTGATGGACGACACCACCATGGGCAGGATGAAGGTGTACAGGGGGAAGCAGGTGAAACCCCCTGTCAGGCGGTTGTTCCGGCATCTGGCCCGTGAGGACTATATGGTGCCGTCATAAAGGAAGTGGTGCCACGATGACAACGACTCAGATACAGAGCAGATTGTGCTTCCCGCTGATGAGTCAGATGATGATAAAAGTGGTGATGGGGGAGACTCTAGCCCCATTTCATCTAGGGCCACCACTATAGAAGTTACACGTCCACCACCCATTTATGGAGATGCTACCACAGCTAGTTTCCATCAGGATTTATGTCCTCCTGAGGAGGAGGAGGAGGATGAGGAGCCATTGACTCGTACGGTGGGCAGCAAGGTTGTTGCCACCGAAAGAGGGATTCAGGCGGTAGGTGGACGCCCGGGCCGAGTCTGGGAAGACTATGACTGATCCAACCTACACCCCAGCTCGGTCCAGCATCCTACGGGGAGCATCCTCCTCGAGGGGTTCAAGGAAAAAGAGGATGGATCAGCCCTACGGGATGAAGCCCAAGAGATGGAGGTACATGATGATCACAGCCTCTTTCCCCACAGCCACCACTTCCACCACCACCACCACTACCTCACCCACCACCACTACTACTACACCACCCACCATTTCCACCACAACTCCACCTACAACTACCTCAGCCACCACCACTACTACCACTACACCCACTCAAATACCACCACCCATCTTTACCACTTCCACCACTACCACTTCCAGCCACCAAGCAGGACCATCATTCCACCCATCATTCCCCACAGGATCATCTCTACCTCCCAGTGGGGTAGAGGAATAGCTGTGCAGCACTAAATCGTGGTGCTGAAGCTGTTGGCAGCTAATCATAAGAAGACTGCTCAGCTTTGACAACTGGTGGAGCTAACTGCAGCCCAATCACAACAGATTTGCCAGCAGGCTCAGGAAATTTCCCAACTCAACGAACATAAAGTCCAATCAGCAAAGAAGATAGAGGAGTTGGAGGCTGCCAAAAAGACTATCCTGCTTAAGCTCAAAGCAACAAAGAATGAGCCTCTTAAGATAAGAGAAAGGGATGGTGATGACAATAGTGATAATGATGATGATGAGGATGATGAGGAGGATGATGAGAGGAACAGACAGAAGAAGGAGTTGATGATAGTGCTGGAGATGCTGGAGATGGAGGAGAAGATAAGGAAGGAGATGATGCAACTGCATCAGGGGCCACACAAGCAAGAGAGAGGCGCACCAAGAAAACTTAGGATCAGGGTGCCTCGTCCTCGGCCCCGACTGAAGAAGAGCACATGATTCAAGATAAAAGTAATGTTTCGACGTTTATGTAATTTAAATCTTGAGTAATTGAATCGTGTATTAAAACTATGTACTTAATGTTATATATCTATTTGCTATTTAACTGTCTTATTATTGACAAATGATTGATGTGTTAATTGTTTAAATCAAGCAAATCAACCATCTTAGCAAGACCAATACGATGTTGCTCCCTTACAGCAAATCAAGTCTCAATTCACTATGGTACTTGATTTGCAAGGGATTTTCAGGAGGTCTGTGAGTTATACTCCTGAAGAAGGAGAAATAATTCACAATCTTAGAAATGAGCAACTGGCGGAGATGTTTCGGCTGAATCCGGATGAAATAGTCAAAGATGCCCCTACTGTTGACGTGGCTTGTAATGACGAGCTTAATGATATAGACGAGATAGAGATTGAAGACTTCACAGGGAAGCATTATCCAGAGTATGCTGATAGAGAGGGAAATGTAGTCCCCAATCTGGGTGACACTCTTGGGAGTGATACGTTTGAGAAACTGAATCATATGAAGCAAGAGTTAGAGAAGAATCCGGATCGAGCCCAGGCCTCAGACGCTAATGTGGACATCAAAAAGGCTGAATGGGCAGCTTGTTTTGTAGAGATCCGAGCCCAACATGCTGCTCCAAAGCCGAATGCCTACACCAAGCTCTACAAAGTGAAGAAGCATATGAAGGTGTCAGGAAAGATTATAGCGTGGGCATATTTTGAGGATCTAAATGTATATGCTGTGAAGAGGGAGTAGGGAATCGAGTACTTCAGATTCCCACATGATCTGAAGACTCTCCCTGGTTTTGAGCTCAACTAGCTGGCCAATCTAAAGTCGCTATATGCTAATCCAAGGCAAATGTCAGGCAGGTTTGAGGCTGCATTACAAAAAGAGTACCACACCAGGTGGGTCAACTTCCAAGCTCAACAACCGACGAGGTATATCAGAAGGTCTAAAGTTGATGCCATTACTAGAAAACCAAAGATAGTGCTGAAGTGGAGTCCTCCAGGCACGATGTCAAGAATCCCTCTAAGAAAAATGCCACAGGACATCACTCCACACTTTAAGTGGTGGTACTATGACTAGAGAACAGGTGAAGCTATTATAGTCTTGCAAAAACAGGGCAAAATGGATTTCAGGTATTTGACCCAATGTGGCTAACTAACTTGTTGGCTGATGATGTATAGCCATTGTACAAGTGGCCACTATTTTATGATTCGCAACACATTGTACAAGCCCTCAAATTCCAAAACGTTATATGGCTCTGTTTCGCATTTGAGATACACACTGGAGCTACAATAGGGGAGAAGTACAAGAAGTTTGAAGAGCTGATGAAGAATGTTAGACAGTAGAGTAAACTAGGTCCAAGGGGGGTTTGTAGACACATGTGTACCTAGTTTAGGAGCTTAAATGTAAAATGTCTTTTATGGCTGTCTTACATATATGTAACCGAACGGGTATGAATGAAATGTAATGTGTTTGGGATTCTTATAACTTCTAATATTTCATTAATTATTGTGTGATAACGGATATTGAACTACCTATATAGGTTTGTGGTTGTTTACATAGTTCTTAGTCGATAATGATTGAGAAATGTGCCTAAACTTAATCGTGTGAAGTTCTCATGCGAATGAACCATGCTAATGAACCATACCCATGAATACTTCATGCTAATGAACCAGTCGCATGACTCGACCAGGTGACTGGATCAGTCGCACGAGTGTAAAATGAGATTGACTCAGTCGCACGACTAGACATTCAGTCGTGCGGATGGATCAACCACATGACTGAACCATGCAAATGGTTCAGTCATACGAATGGAAAACCCTAACCTATAAATACCACTTAATTCATGGAAAAATGACAGAATTCAAATCCCTACACACTAAATCGTACCCTAGCCATCAAGAGACCTAAGATAACCTGTTCCAAGTTCATAGATTACAGATAATCATCCTACAATCATTCTTGACCTTTAGTTCATTCTTATATTGATTATACTTGCGTTCTCACTGATTGGATCGCCAATCAAATAGGATTCCACAATATTTGGTTTGGTATACACGTAAATCAGTTAGTACTTCGTACCGAAATGGTCCTACCAGAAGTCCCATCTTTGGTTGCTAAAAAACCCATGTAAATATAGAGAAATCATAAGTAATGACTTAACAATATGTAGGACGTCCTAAACTAAAAACATGTGTTATAGTTGATGTTGGACCAAAAGAACCAATGAGCGAGATCAGAAAAACCTTAAGTCCCACAGACGTCACAACAACTACTGAAGTCCACAACAGCTGAAGACAAAGTCTGAAGACACAAGTGCTGAAGACAAAGTCTCATGACACAAGTGCCGAAGACAAATTCTAAAGACACAAGTGCTGAAGACAAAGTCTGAAGACACAAGTGCTGAAGACAAAGTCTAAAGACACAAGTGCTGAAGACAAAGTCTGAAGACAAAGTCTGAAGACACAAGTGCTGAAGACAAAGTCTGAAGACACAAGTGCTGAAGACAAAGTCTGAAGACACAAGTGCTGAAGACAAAGTCTGAAGACACAAGTGCTGAAGACCAAGTATCAGACGTTGTCACAAAGTCTGAAGATACAATCTTTTGTAAAACGACTGAAGAGCTTGTTCTTCAGTCGTTTTAGTTTCAGTAGTTTCGTATCAGTAGTTTTATGTTTTATACTAGCACTCTGATATGTTCTCAGTAGTTGTGAACATTTCAATAGTTTGTTAAGTTTTAGTTATTTTTGAATAAATCTGCCAGATGTCACTATCCCGTGATAACAGCAGTGATTGCACTCTATATAAGTAGTGTCAACCTAATTGTAATCTGTGAATGATTGAGCAGAAACATTTGATATTATTGAAACATTCCTTTTCACAGAAATATATTCTCTCATTACAACCGTATTTGTTCTTAATGCATACGAATATCAAATTCTTGCTATAATTTGTTTAATTCTTGTTCTTATTCCGTTGCGTTACACTCTAATCCATCAAACTTGAGATCACTGATCCTGTCAAATGGTATCAGAGCAGGTTCATCATTGATCGATCTAATAATTGATCATTGAAACTGCTATCCAAGATCCAAGTTTGATTGAATTAGCATTTTTGCAAGAAACGGTTATAGAGATTGAATTTTCTATGTTTTTGGTCATTCATCCTGAGATTTATTCTTGGTTTTCATTAAGTCTGTTGTGGTCTGTGTAAAATCTTTTAAAAGCTTGAATTAAATTGTATTTGGACCTAAAATGACTACTCCTTCCAATGATCCTCACAATACTGGTTCCTCAACCAAGCCTCCAATGCTGGTTAGGAGTGAGTATAACATATGGCAATGACGAATGCTCCATCACCTGTCTGTTAACAGCTCAGGTTGTTGGACATCAGTGGTACATAGTCCACACAAGCCTATGGTGAATAACCCGGAAACCAATCAAATGGTTCGAAGAGGAGGGAGCAATACTCAGATGAGGATAAGAAATTGTTTGAGATTGATGCAAAAGCCCATGGAATTCTGGCCATGGCACTGCCCAATGAAATCTATTCTGGGCTAATGCATTATGAAACTGCCCATAACCTCTGGAATGCCTTGAAAGAACAATTTGGAGGAACAGATGAGGTCTTGGCAAATAATAGAGAAATCCTTGCCCAACAATATGAGACATTCTCTCATAGGAAGGGTGAGACACTAACTCAACAGTTTGAGCGGTTCTCTTGTTTGATCTCTGAATTAAAAATGGTCAAACATGAGTACACAATAGCCAGATGAATAACAGATTTCTCAGATCACTGCTTGAGAGATGGGACACATATACTATTGTCCTATGCTCCAGTGCAAATTTGGACAAACTATCTCTCACCCAACTCCATGGGAAATTGATCACATTTGAGAGAGAGATAGAACAGAAACGAAAACTGTCATCATCTAGAAAGCTCACTGATGATTTTGTAGTAGGAAACACTGCCTTGGTAAGTCATGAGTCAGAGTATGAAGGATCAGAATGCCACTATGATGAGCATATGATTTCACCTCAAACAATTCTAATCATGCCTTTGTGAGTGTTGATTGTCATTCTGGTAATAATAGTGACAATCTATGCTTTATCATGGATGATTTGAAGGGCATTGCTGATGATGATTTAGAAGAGAGGGATATTTTGAGCCAAATGGCCTTGATCAATATCAGATCTCAGAAATTCTACAAGAGAACTGGCAGGAAATTTCCTGGACTCTCTGACAAAACCAAAGTCGGTTTTGACAAGAGCAAGTTGAAGTGTCACAAATGCCACAGGCATGGACACTTTGCAAGAGAGTGTAGATCAACTGGATCTAACACTTTTGCACCCTTTTTGACTTTTCCAAATAACAATTCACAATCCAAAGGGCAACATTCTGCTGGTTCTAGTCATTCATCACACCCTCAATCTCCTGCATATTTTGTTCCTCAGGGTCAAATGCCATATCCTTATCCCTGCTATTATATGCCACAGTCAAATCAAGTTCAAGCTCCTATTGTACCACAATCTCATGCACTACCAGAACCTCAACCATCTCCATCTCAATCACAACCTCATCACAGCTTCTTCACACCTGGAGTCGTTGACTGGAGTAGCTTACCTGATAACTTGTCTGGTCACACTGAGCAATACTATGCTGGTGCTAGTCAACATGGTGGTGAAGACCCTTTTGGAAATCTTGCTCTCATGGCCCTGGAGTCTACTGAGGGTTCCTGTTCAAATGCATCATCTTCACAGGTAACTCAGGTATCTTCAGAGGCTAAAGCCAAGTTATGTTCTGAATCATGCATAGCTGCCTTTGTCTCTATTAGAGAGGCAAATGTAGCATTAATAAATCAAAAACTTGAGTTTGAGAAAACCATTTTCAAAAGAAAAGCTGAGTATGAGTCTGCTCTTAACAGTAAAAGTGATGAGATTTATAAGCTTAAATGCCAATTAAATGATGAAAAGGCCAAGCTAGAGGTTATTCTGGAAGACCACAGGAGTCTCAAAGAAAAACTTGCAGTGACCAAGTTGAGTGTGAATGGTGGGTCTCATCATGCAAGGGATTTGAAATGCTTCTTAGCAAGCAAACTGCTTCAAATGTGAAGTTTGGCATTGGTTACAACCATACTGCTCCACCAACAAACTTTACTCCTAACTCCATAGCTAAGTCTGAAAGTGAAAGCAATCTCCAAACCATATTATCATGTGAGTCATTCTCCAATGATAATCTAAGATCAGAGAATGAAACCAGTGTTAAGATCTCAACAAATAAATTGACTGATGGTCTAACTACTGAGACTCATATGAAGCTGAGTACTTCAGATGTTGTTCCTCAATGTACCCCAAGTACTGGAAGAGACCCAACATCTGAAAAGCATTTCAAATCAATTGAAATAAGGACTAACAACTGCTGAGGAATCCATCAAACAGTCTATTAGGACGGATGGAAAACAGTTGAATTACCAGTCTTCAGCTGTTACAAATCCTTTAGTACCTAGTACTGATAGGAGGAAAGTACTGAAGATCACACCTTCAGTAGTTTCCACTTTAGCAGTAAAGATGTCGAAGATGAAGAAAAACCATATGAAATTTGTGGTAAATTCAATCATCTATCTAATGAATCTTGGTACAAAAGGGTTTAAAGCTCCAAAGGGATGAGCTCATTAAACTAGAAATAAATAAAATGAAAACTGAGTTTGAGACCAAGTTTGTACCACAATCATCTCAACCTGATAAACCAAGGCCTTACCCAAATCCACTAAGAAGGATACGGTTTATCAGAAGACAGCTGATATTGTTCCTCATGATAAACATAAGACTAAATCTGTGAAATCTAAGAAGGAGGAAATGGGTCACAGGAACTCATCAAAAACAAGATCTGGAGTGTCAAATGAACTGAAAGCTCGAGCTTCATATCAGACACAACTTGTTATGATGGTTCAGCATCTGTTGGGGAGAGTTAACCAACTTGAAGCCACTGTGACCAAACCACTGGAGAGGAATTCCAGGTCCAAATCTATTTCAGCACCATCTCCATCTTCATCAGCTGTTAATCATGAGAAACCAGCTATGGTTAATTGTGATATAAGTCAGTCCCAAAACCAAAAAGGTTTGGGTCTCCAAAGCTAATAGTTTCTTATGATTGTGCAGGGTTCTTCAGCATGCCAAAGAAGCATCTGGTATGTGGACAGTGGAGGATCCATGCACATGACTAGGAGCAGCTCTCTTCTTCATGATTACTCTCAGGGAAAGAAGGGATTTGTCTCATTTGGAAATGATGCTAAAGGTTACATCATTGGAAAGGGATATGTGTCTAATAGAGATATTAGATTTGATGATGTCAACCATGTGGAATCTCAAATACAATCTGTTGAGTGTCAGTCAGACGTGTGACAAAGGACATGTTGCTCTTTTCACAAGCTAGAACTGTAGGATTCTGTCTTCCAAGGTTCTGAGCCTGATTGACAAAGTACTAGATGATAATACTCTCCTGAAGGCCAACAGGATAGGAAGAGTATATACCTTGGATCTGTCAAAGAAAATTGAGTTAGAGGCCATCCATGCTTGTTCTCCAAGGCCTCTCTCCAATAATCTAAACTGTGGCATAGAAGGTTGGATCATGTTAATCTCAAAAACATGAATCAGCTGATCCACAAGAGTTTAGTGAGAGGTCTTCCAATAAAGGAGTTCAATTGTGATGAAATCTGCACTGCATGCTTAAAAGGGAAACAACATAAAGTTTCATTCCCAACCATAGAAGAATCCAAGTCTAATGCCTGCTTACAACAACTGCACATGGATCTTTTTGGCCCTATGAAGGTAATGAGTATGGCAAAGAAGAAATACTATCTGGTAATTATGGATGATTACTCTAGATATGTATGGACCTTCTTCTTGCATTCAAAGGATGAGGCTGCTCAGTCCATTATGAACTTTGTGTTACACGTTGAGAAGCAGTTTCCCTACCAGTTAAGTGTGTGAGGAGTGACAATGGTACTGAATTCAGAAACCAGACTCTGATGAGTTTTACTTGTCAAAGGGAATCAAGAGGCAGTATAGCATCCCAAGGACTCCAGAGCAAAATGGAGTAGTGGAGAGAAAGAACAGGACCCTCATTGAAGCTGCAAGGTCCATGTTGGCTGATTCTGGTCTGCCACTGACCTTTTGGGCTGAAGCTGTCAATACAGCCTGCTATGTACAGAATAGAGCCTTAGTAAATCAGAGGTTGATGAAAACTCCTTATGAAGTTTTACATCATTTAGCCCCTTTGATTTCATTCTTTAGAGCATTTGGGTGTCCCTCTTACATTCTCAACAAAAAGGATCAACTCCAAAAGTTTGATTCTAAGGTGGATGCAGGGTATTTTGTTGGGTATTCATCCACTTGCAAGGCTTATAGAGTATTCAACTGTCGGATAAAGATAGTTGAAGAAACCTTGCATGTGAAGTTCAATGAATCCCCTAAGGATACAATTCCACAAAACCCTGTGGAGTTGTTTGATCTGGACATTCGCAATATGTTCCTTATCAACCACCTGTTGTTGCAGATCATATGAATCCATCATCTTCTGTAGTAGTCATCCATCTGGTGTACTGATGATGATGATGATATCAGTAATCACCTTTTCAAGTTTAGTGATCAACTGCCTAATTCAGCTAGACCTGATGTTCCTGTAGCTTCAGTAGCACAATCCACCACAAATGCTGATGAGATTTCTACAACTTCAACTTCCTTTGAATTACCATCTACTGATTGGTTTCAAGGAAATGCTTCACCATCACCATCTGTGCTGCTGAGCCTGCTAGAAACACTTGCACAGATCTTATTGTGTACCAAGATTTGAAGAATCATCCTATGTCTCAAATCATTGGTGATATCAATGCTGGCGTTTCAAGAAGAAGTCAATTGTCAAATTTCTGCTTCTATGCTCTCTTATTAGTCAGCAAGAGCCAAAGAAAACTCACATTGCTTTAAGGGACAATGGATGGGTTGAAGCCATGCAGCTTGAGCTTCTTCAGTTCAAGAAACAGCAAGTGTGGGAACTGGTTCCTCTACCTCTAGGTAGTAGTGTGCAATAGGCACTAAATGGGTGTCTAGGAACAAAACTGATGAAAATGGGCTTATTGTTAAGAACAAGGCCAGACTGGTTGTACAGGGGTTTCACAAGAGGAAGGTGTTGATTATAATGAAACCTTTGCCCCTGTAGCCAGACTAGAAGCAATTCGATTGTTTTTAGCTTATGCTGCTTATCACAACCTTAAAGTTTTTCAAATGGATGTAAAGTGCATTTTTGTATGGGAATTAAAGAAGAGGTTTATGTATGTCAACCACCAGGTTTTGAGGACAATAAACATCCTAATTGGGTGTATAAGCTTGATAAGGCTCTCTATGGGTTGAAACAAGCTCCTAGAGCCAGGTACGAGACATTATCAAACTTTCTTCTGGAAAATAATTTCATTAGAGGCTCCATAGATAAGACTTTATTCATTAAGAAGCTGGGCAGCATAATCTAGTTGTTCAAATTTATGTAGATGAGTTATTTTTTGCATCCTCTGATCCACATGTGTGATGCCTTTACAAAGTGGATGCAACAGAAGTTTGAAATGAGTGCCATGGGAGAATTACAGTTCTTTCTGGGTTTGCAAATCAAACAAAAGGCTGATGGAATTTTCATTCATCAGTCCAAATACACAAAAGATCTTTTGGAAAAGTTTGATTTACAAAAGTGTAAGCCCTGTTCTACTCCCATGTGCAACACCACACAACTGGATACAGATCAGAAAGGTAAAGTGGTTGATGAAACACTTTACAGATGTATGATTGGGTCCTTGATGTACTTAACAGCTTCTAGACCAGATATTATGTTTGCTACATGTGTTGTGCTAGATTTCAGGCTGCACCTAAGGAGTCTCATTTGATTGCAGTCAAGAGGATCTTTAGATATCTACAAGGCACTCCATCTCTAGGTTTATGGTATTCTACTAGACATTCTGGTAAATTAGTTGTTTTTTCTGACAGTGACTATGCAGGGTGTAAGTTGCCAAGAAAGTCCACTTCTGGAGGATGCCAATTCTTAGGCAACTGCTTCATTTCTTGGCAGAGTAAGAAGCAGACCTCAGTTGCTACATCAACTGCTGAAGCAGAGTACATTGCTGCTGCAAGCTGTACATCTCAGGTACTCTGGCTTCAAAACCAATTATTGGATTATGGCATAACAGAGACTAAGACCCCATTGTTAATGGACAGCTCTTCAGCTCTTTGTATTGTCAAGAATCCTGTCTAGCACTCTAGGACTAAACATATTGAAATCAGACACCATTTTATTAGAGATTGTTTTGAAAAAGGTCTGATTGATCCAAAATTTGTTCCTAGTGCTGATGAGCTTGCAGACATCTTCACTAAGCCCTTAGATAGCACAACTTTCCAAAACCTAGTGTTAAGGCTTCGTATGCTGCAGCTAGAATAAGTGACAACTACTCCTGATCTCAGCTCACAAGTACTGATGATCATTAGTTATTATTGTCATATATATAACTACTGAAGTTATTTTCCCTCTGGAAGTTTTCTTTAAACTACTAGAGCTTAACTTCTCAGTACTCAAGTACTTTATTTGATAAAACATTGATGTAGTTACAACAGCTGATGTAGCTACAACTACTGTTGTTATAAATACAAATACGTACTGATGTCCTATGAAACATCTGTAAACAGATGAAAACGTCTGATGAGTACGTGTTGAGGACAGTATGAAACAACTGAAAAGCAATGAATTGACGACAACTATTGATGAGCCTTTTTCTCTTCAGTAGTTTCCCAACTGCTATTTCTTTCTAACAACTAGAGCAAAACCATCTCTTTAGTAGTTTCACAACTACTGATGACTAACACCAAGTCTTCAGTTGTGTACAACAACTGATGGTAAACCAAAGTCTTCAGTAGTTTCCCAACTACTGATGACTAATACCAAGTCCTCAGTTGTTTCATCACCTGAAGTCAAAACTGTCTTCAGTAGTTTTATAACTACTGATGACTAAATCTGAGACTTCAGCTGTTTCAACGTCTGACGGTTAAAACCAAGTCTTCAGTTGTTTTATAACAACTGCTGATCACACCAATACGGTCAGTCATTCCAAACCTCTGAAAGTTAATACCACGTCATCAGTAGTTTCAACAACTGATGACTAACACCAAAACCTTCAGTCGTTTTCTAACCCTATCCTTTAAATACCTTATCCCACCTTCAGAGTTTTTACTTTCTTCTCTTCTCAAACCTAACGTTCAAAAACTATGTAACCTCTCTTCATCAATGGTGACCATGCAACTAAAACCACGACACAACTGTGTCGCACATCTCACAAAATCGCCATACTGGACCAAGTTTCACAACGCCATTGATTTAATGGTTCAGTGACCTTACAAAACGGCTTTTCTGTTAAATCGCACCATATATGCCGAATCTCTTAACCAATTCTGGACAAACGTCACTCTTGTCTTGTCTCTGAGGAGAATGACACAGAGTCTCTTCAATCGTTTGTCCATCGTCAAAAAGTGGTCATTACTCCAGATACTCTTCGCCAAACCCTCAATGGATGATGCACTTTCCCAGTGGTTATCCAAAGGGCACAATAGATCAATCATTTGCCCACCATGGATACCAGGGTAACCTGAGTGCATCTACCATATTGAAGAAACATTTCCAAGATGCCGAACGTCTCATCTTTCACATGGTAAATGTCTGCCTTGCCCCCAAGACTTCATCATGGGATCAAATGTCCACAAGGTGGCAACAGGTAATGTACTCCATCCTTGAGCAACAACCTTTAATTTTTCTGAAATACTATTTTTTGAGCTCAAGGATATGGCCCAAAAGCAACTTGCTAACCGTTGGATATTATATCCTCAGTTCATAATGGCCATAATTGAAAACCAGCTTCAAGCAGAGGGACTTGTTGGCCTGGGAGTCCCTGCTACGGCTGTATTGCCTGAAGTATACTCCCGGCACAACTTTGACCAATCACTAAAAATGGTTGCCAAGCTGCGCAAACCCACGCAGCTGGAACCCACAGCCACCACCTCCAAATCCAAAGTCCCCACCAAACCCACTAAAAAGAAGTCAAAAAAGGCTACTCAGGGAAATGAGTCCCCTAAGGATGCCCCTGCAACACAAACGCAGGCTATATCCACTGGTTATGACCCCCTAGTGGATTCAAGGACTTCACCAGCCACAGCCGCTCAGGATTCCTCTCAAAAGGAGCCTGCAGCAACCAAAGAAGGGGTACCCACTAATCTGGGATCTTCCTCATTTGAGGAGATTGCCATTGAAGAGCACCATTCTTCCCAGGTGCATTATGCTTTTACCCCATTTCCCACTGCAACCGCCCCACAAAGTCCTACTCTCGTTATTGCAAACGTGCTGACTCAGCTGCATTCCGCTCCTCCTCCCCAACAAACACCAACAAAAGGGAAAACCACAGCAATTGAGGAAGAGGATCAACATGCTTCTGACAGCCCATAACACCAGGGTTTAATTGTTCTATCTCCTGGTGTGGATATGCAGATACGAACATCTGGTGAGGCTGCCACCTCTTCTGAATCAGCACATGATCAGACTGAGGCTGGTAACATAGCTAAGACCTCACCAGAGGCAACAGCTGATGAAGGACATCGTCCTGAGGCTGGAAGTCCCCAGTTCCAAGAAAAAGGGGCACATGCTAAAACTGGTCTACACCCAGTGCATGTACATCCTGCTACAAGCAGGAGGTCAGGTGATTCAGCATCTGCTGATGATGACCTGGGCTTCTTTTATGATGTTCTGGCCCAGAACACAATTCTTGAGGAAGAAGTCAATAGACTACAAAGACTACTTGACCAATTCTCTCAAAAAGCAAGTCCATCTGCCACCAACATAAACCACAGATGGCACCTTCACCTGAAGGTCTCCCACACACTCAGCCACTCAAAACTTCCGAGCCACCAGCTTCTATTTTTGGCACTGCTTCTCAGGGACAGAACCCTCTGAGCAAACAGCTGCTATCTTTTAGCAATCCCTACCTCTCATCACCCCAATGATCACAGACATTGTGATCAAAACCATGGATGAGAGGCTTCCTCAATCATACAACCCCTGGTGGAGGAGATTGTGAGCACAAGGCTTTCTGCTACTCAAACCCTTGCAACCAATGCAACCAAAAAGGGGGAGAGTCAGTCAGTGAAAGCAAAAGGAAGAGCATAGAGGGAAGAAAGAAAGGAGACTGAGAAGGAAGAGGAGTTTGTGAAGGGAGCTGACATTGATCAAGTGGGGAAAGTCACAAAGACTTTCATGTCACATATAAGAAGAGGAAGGTTGAAGGAAAAGAAAAAGAACTCGAACTCGATGAGATGATCAAAATGGCGGATGCTACACACAGTAAATCAATGGACTCCATTATTGATCAACTGTATAGACAGGGGTTCGATACTGCACAGCTTGACTCAGAGATTAGGAGACTTGAAGTTGAAGAAATTAACTCAAGATGGGCAAGTTATGATGCATTAGAAAGAGAAAGACTAGAGATCATGATCAGATTCATTGCAAAGTACCTTGGGAGATCATTGATCGAGATTAAGTCATGGACCAGGGACAGTATCTTGGCAATAACCACCAAGATCTGTTCGTCTGAAGCATACACTAAGGGATTGGTGATTGAAGCACTAAATGAGGCAGGTGCTGGGAACAGAAAGGAACTAGCAAAACACTCAAAAGCCTCACTCACTACAAGAATGCTAGAACAACCTGCAAAACCTCCCACTTCAAAATCACCACTACCACAACCCACTAAACCAATCCTTTACCCTCAAAACCAACAGCCGATGATGCACCCAAGAAGAAGAAGAGAAGGGTGTTGAGGCTAGAAGAAGAAGAAGAAGAGGATGATGAGGAAGAAGATAGGCTGCCTCTTCCTAGTCCTAACTTTGCCTAAAGCCAAACCTATGCCAATCACTCCCACCTCACAGATGGAAGCTGTGAGAGTAAAGATAGAAAAAGAACAGCAGCAAAAGCTTCATGATGATGAGATGCTGAAAAGCATAGACAAAACTTATGCTGCTTCTTCATCAATAATCAGTATGAAGAAAGAAGCCTGAGATTGTACACCCTTGCTAACACATTTCAATATCAAAAGGAAAAGGTGAGAATATGGCCTGATCCTAGGGTGGCTCACAGATTTGTGAAGAAAGACATTCCTTCGAGATACAAGGGCCAAGTAAAAAGGATCATAGATAAAGAGATCACAGTGGTCCTTGTAGTATCACCCTGGGAAATTGTAGAAGATTTCAAGAAGGCCCTGAAACTAAACAGCCACCCCAAAGATGTTAGAGAACAGAGTAATTAAAAAGGGTTAGTCTACAAGAGGCTTGAGAACTTCAAACAAAATGAGCTCAGTCTGTTACTTGAAGGTACTCACCCAGATGAGTTTGCATACAGACAGATTACAACAGTTGAGCTCAAAATGGCAAACAGGCTAAGTACATTTCAGAGTTGTATGGGCGTGAAGGACTGTTTGATGGTGGAGCTGAAAATCTACCATGGAAGAACAAATTATGTTTCTCAGAGCATACACCAGAAAATCCTACAGGCTTATACATGGGAAGTAGATTTCATGGATAGGACCACAGCCCTGTGTCCAGTTCCCTAAAGTCAGGCCTCTTATCCATACTATGCCAACAAATTTCAGAAATCTATTCCTAGGCCAGTGCTTAATTGGGTCATCTTCTTAGCTGATCAAGAAGGAAAAAGACCAATATTATCGCCAACAATAAGTGGGACCTCAATAAAGTTAAGGTTTTGGCTGCATTAGTTCAGGGGGAGTTTGTTGGACCAAAAGAACCAATGAGCCGGATCAGAAAAATCTTAAGTCTACAGACGTCATAACAACTGCTGAAGTCCACAACAGCTGAAGAAAAAGTCTGAAGACACAAGTGCTGAAGACAAAGTCTGAAGACACAAGTGCTGAAGACAAAGTCTGAAGACACAATGCTGAAGACAAAGTCTGAAGACAAGTGCTGAAGACAAAGTCTGAAGACACAAGTGCTGAAGACAAAGTCTAAAGACACAAGTGCTGAAGACAAAGTCTGAAGACACAAGTGCTGAACACAAAGTCTGAAGACACAAGTGCTGAAGACAAAGTCTGAAGACACAAGTGCTGAAGACCAAGTATCAGACGTTGTCACAACAACTAAAGAGGTCTTCTTCAGTAGTTGTGACGGTTTTCTATCAGTAGTTTTATTTTTCTTTTCCGTAGTTTTGTTAAACGACTGAAGAGCTTGTTCTTCAGTCGTTTTAGTTTCAGTAGTTTCGTATCAGTAGTTTTATGTTTTATAATTAGCACTCTGATATGTTCTCAGTAGTTGTGAACATTTCAGTAGTTTGTTAAGTTTTTAGTATTTTTGTAATAAATCTGCCATATGTCACTATCCATGATATCAGCAGTGATTGCACTCTATATAAGGAGTGTCAACCTAATTGTAATCTGTGAATGATTGAGCAGAAACATTTGATATTATTGAAACATTCCTTTTCACAGAAATATATTCTCTCGTTACAACCGTATTTGTTCTTAATTCATACGAATATCAAATTATTGCTATAATTTGTCTAATTCTTGTTCTTATTCTGCTGCGTTACACTATAATCCATCAAACTTGAGATCACTGATCCTGTCAGTTGAAGAATTGAGTAAATTTTAGTAAGAGCAACTAGTTTATGATGATTTTGTGTTGTTTGTCCTTTGAAGAATAAAGTAAGTGGCTAATCACAACTGGCCACTATAATTAGGGACTTACTATACTTGACATAAACTAAACTATTCCCTTGAATGACCGTGTTAATGTTTGAATCTTATAGTGTGTTTAGAGGATGGCAGGTGGTAGATCGTCAAAGGCTTCACGTGGTGGAGGTCGTGGTGGACATGGTGCTAAACCACGGGCCACAAGAGGAAGACCTCGAGATAATGAGGTGGTTCATGAAGAACCCGAGACCCTTCCTCTAGAGGCTAGGGATAAGAGTGCTAACCTAAGAGCCTCAATAAAGGAGGCTTTTATGGAGGAGGTGCACCGGTTCATGCAAACGATCTTACCATCTGTGGTGACCAAAGTGATCAAGGCTGTGAGGGAAGGAGAAAAGAAGGAAAGGAGTAGGCCTACGGGCGAAGGGGGACAGACCAAGACTGAGACAGTTGTTTCAACTAATGAGGAGGAAGAGGAGGAGCCTGCGCCTGAGGCAGCACGGGGCTGTAACTATGAGGCATTTCAAAGATGCAAGCCCTCTACTTTCGATGGTAATGGCACTACTGGTGCTGCTCACTGATGGGTGAGAGAAAGGACGATGTACTTCATATCAACGAGTGCCGAGAAGACTAGAAGGTAAAGTTTGTTGCCCACTCTTTTATGGACTCGGCTCTTTGTTGGTGGGAAAATATTTTCCAAGCTGAGGCTAGTTAGGCAATTGGAAGAATGAGATGGCCAGAGTTGAAGAAGCTGGTGATTGAGGAGTTTTGTCCTCACCGAGAGATGGACAAGGTTGAAAGGGAGTTCCTACAGCTGGAGGCGGGAACAACAACCCATGAGTAATACAACACCAAGTTTAATGAGATGGCATGGCTAGTGTCACATCAGGTGATGTGTCTAGCATGAAAGAGCAAGAGGTATATTAAAGGCTCATCGGTAGACATTCGCAGGCACCTGATTGACGATCGGCTGAGTACATTTAGGTCGGCAGTCGTTTTGGCGGAGAGGCAGTATGATGAGCGTGAGGTGGTGGTGGATGAGGTGAGCAAAAGGTGGTGAACGAAATTAGAGTGAAAAGCGATTTGGACGTGGCGGGGCCGCTCCAAAAAAACAAAGGTGCACAGGTGGATGTCTGATGTGTGGTTACATCCGAGGTAGGGTCAAGGAGGTATGCCAAGTGTGGAAGGGAGCATGCTGGGGAATGTAGAGTGGGATGCAATGTTTGTTTCCAGTGTGGGAGGACTGCGCATGTGGCAAAGAACTAGGGGGTAAGGAGGTGTTCTACTTGTGGCGAGGAGCGCCACATGAGTGGGAATGTAAGAAGCCGAGGGCAGAAACTTCCAGAGCAGGGAAGAAGACAACCGAGACTGAGGGACAGAGGGCGAGCGCCAGAGCATCACGATGACATAGGAGAAGGCTAGGACGAACCCCGATGTTGTGTGAGGTAGGTTTCTAGTAAACCAAACTCTAGCTTCTGTGTTTTTTGATACTGGTACTAGTAAAAGTTTTATTTCTGATGCTTTCTGTGGTAAATTGTCTGTTAATAGTAGGAGTATAGATATGACTGGGTAGTGAGATTGAGATTCTCACTTAGGATCGAATATAATGATTGAGTTAATGATTGAATGGGGGAATCATACAATCAAGAAACATTCAATGTAGAAAAAATACTCATAGATGCTTTGTATATATTAATAAAGGTGATTAATTACAATAACTGCTAGGGTTTTGCAAGAGAACTAACAATGCACCTAGGAAATACAAAAATATTCTCATTGTCTATTCTCTCTCACCTCATGTACGAGGTTGTCTATTCTATTTATAGGTAGACAAGTTGCTTTTTACAAAAGGACTAAACTACCCCTAACCTATTACATCAGAACTAGTCTAATTCTTCATTCGCATTTCTTCTTGTTCATCCGCATTGGAAAATGCAGATGAGCTGACTTGATTAGCATTTCTTTACTTGATCATCCATATTAGTATGTTGGTCATCTGCATTGGTTAATGCAGATGACCAAATACTTCTGCCCATTTGTGTAGTCATCCGCATTAGCAAATGCGGATGAACAAACACTTGTCTGTATTTTTATAAGCCATCCGCATTTGTTAATGCAGAAGAACAAACACTTGTCTGCATTTGTTTTATGACTTTCGCATTAACAAATGTGATTAGCCATACTTGGTTCTTTTATTCAGCAGGATCTTCATCTGCATTAATTCTTGGGCTTGTGGGAACCTCAGCAAAACAACCATCAACTCACTAATTGAATTGGCATGTATTGTCCTTTCAGGGTCCAACAATACTCCCCTAAGGATCATACAACCTATGTTTTCAATGTTTGGGTAGAGGCATAAAAGGTGCTGCTTGAGTTGGATCCAAAATATCCTTGATCATGCTGACAAAGTCTGTTGCTTCTGACATCCTTATTTGCTTCTGACACACTGTAGCAAATGCGGATGGCTTTTATACATCTGAATTTGTTTAGTGTCACAAATGCGGAAGAGTTGACCTTGTGATTTCAGACATCCGTATTTACACACTATAGAAAATGCGGAAGTTTGGATCCGCATTTGTGCACTGTAGCAAATTCAGCTGATCAAACTTTGTTAGCATTTGCTCACTATAGCAAATGCGGTTGATTAAACTTTGTCAGCATTTGCTCACTGTAGCAAATGCGGTTGGTTAAACTTTGTTAGCATTTGCTCACTGTAGCAAATGCAGTTGATCAAACTTTGTTAGCATTTGCTCACTGTAGCAAATGCGGTTGAGAAAACTTGTTCAACATTGCTCACTATAGCAAATGCGATAGAATAAAATCCACATTTACTTGATCATCATTCATTGTGATAGTAGAGATTAAGCACCTATTTATTTCTGTTTGAAAGTATATGAAAATTGAAGATACACATCGACAAATGCAGATTATGATGAAATCAACAAATGCGGATGAGTAACACAAATGCGGAAGTGTAACTTTTATCCGTATTGACAAATGCGGTTGAACACTTGAAAATTTTTTTATCCGCATTGACGAATGCGGTTGAACATTTTTGTTCCGCATAGGTTTTAACATCAAATTTTCATGTATACTTTTAACACACTAATGCGGTTATAAGCATGGGTTACAATCTTTTTCCGCATTAGTTTAACTTAGAAATAAAAAGTTACCTACATTGGTTATAAGCATGGGTTACCTTCACCCGCACTAACCAATGCACTTACCTGCATTAACCTTTGAACTTGATCATAAGTTAATGTGTCTGTTTTGGTTTTTCTTGTTATGAAGAGATGTCTCTAGTTGAATTCTCTTAAGTAGTTGATTGAATGTTGTGGTTTTTAATTCTTTCTTGGATTGACTTGTATGTCAGAAGTGATACAAGTTTTCCATTCTTTGACTAATCTTGGACTTTTCATGCTTCTAAGAATCTGCATAGGCTGAGATACTATAGTATAACTTCTGCATCAACACATGCATTTTCTTTTTGTTTTGTTTTTGATTTGTAATAAAGTAATTTAAGATAGAAAAAATCTATACAAACTTAATCAAAAATTTTAAATTACTCCCCGTAAAGTTTATATCCACATATGGATAAAAACTTTAAAGATTTAAAAGCATTTTGAATATAATTTTGATTATTTATAATGAAAAGAAAGATGTCTTTTGTTGGGATCATATCATCTTACATTATACATGTGCATCCTTTATGATAAAATGGACATGTTTATGAACTTGAGGATTGAAGATATGTTTGTCCTCTAAAACTCATACCAAGTTGATATTTTGATGCAAGTGATATTTATCATCATTTTGGTTGATTTAATTATTCAATATGTACCTCACACATAAAAGCATGGAATAATAAACCATCCTTATACAATGCATGGTAGAACTTTTTCACAAGTTTCCTTACCAGGTTACTTAAGTTATGAGAACTCATTTTCACAGATCCTCATTAGGATTCTTTTACTTTGATCCTTTTTCATGATGATCCACATTGGGATTCTTTTCATTTCACTTTGGAAGGTGATGTATGATGGGTTTCTTTTGTTCATTCACTTGGAATGTATTGATTTTGTAGATTCATCCAATTTGGATGTGTTCCTCATTAGGAATCTTTTGGATTAGTACATTTGCACTATGTGCATGTTTCATAAGGTCTTTGCACAACAAAACAAAGATGAAACTGGATGTAGGTGAAAGAGATTCATAAAGTATCATTACCTGGTGTGTTTAGGTTACTACACACACATGCATTCAGATAAGATAATACATACCTGTACTTTATGATGAGTGTTTCAGTATTTAATAAAATTTAATTCATCACTTCATGTATCTTCTCTTCCAGGTTGAGCCTACCAACATATCTGGTAAGTCATGACGGTCTCTCAAATTTTGAAATTAAGCACAGTGAATGATATAATGACTTTAATTATATCATTTCCGAATGATATTCTATTCTTCGTAAAAATTTACTTCTTTTTGTGGTTTTCTAGTATGTTTTACTTGCTTGTGATGTTTTGATTGCTTTTACTCAAGGTAATCATGCCAATTGATTGAACCAGGAATTCAAACCTACCAGGTTCAAATGCCTTAGTAGATAAATCAGCCAATTGATTTTTAGTGGGTACTTGAATCAATTTGATCAACCCTTTTTCACCACAGTCTTGAAAAAGTGATATCTAATTTTAATGTGTTAGGTTTTTGAGTGCTGAAATAGATTATTTGTTACAAAAATAGTTGTTGTATTGTCAATGTGAATTGGTGTGTGCAAGAAGTTAAAACCATAATCAAGCATCTGGTTTTGAATCCAGAGAACTTAGGAGCAACAAGCTAATGCTGCAATATACTTAGCTTCTGCTGTTGACACAGATACATTTGTTTGTTTCTTGCATTGCCATGAGACCAGTCTGGGACGAAGAAATTGACAACCTCCAGATGTGGACTCTTTGTTGAAGTTGCATCCTCCATGATCACTATCTGTGAAGGCATAGAGATTAAAATCTCCTTCCTTTGGATACCATAACCCAAGAGCTGGTTTTCCCTTCAGATATCGGAATATCTTCTTGACTACATTGATATGTGATTCCTTTGGATCAGCTTGATACCCGACACACACAAACACCAAAGATAATATCAGTTCTGCTAGCAGTTAGATACATAAGTGATCCTATCATGGATCGATAGTGAGTCTGATCAACAGATTTTCCTTCTGGATCAAGACCAATCTTCACTTTGGTATCAATTGGTGTTCTAATAGACTGACAATCAACAAAATGAAACTTCTTCAGAATTGTATCCACATATTTGAATTGGTTGATGAAGATTCCATCTCCCATTGCACTCATTTGGAATTTTGAATGCATTAGGTCTTCAAAATCTTTGTAGAGTTGCTTGTTTGTTGAGCCAAATATAATGTCATCCACATAAATCTAGACAAGCAGCATGTCTTTTCCTCTTCTCCTTCTGAAAAGAGTCTGATCAATCTTTCCTCTTTCATATCCATTTTCAATAAGAAAAGATGATAGAGTCTCATACCACTTCCTTGGAGCTTGGTAAAGACCATACAAAGCTTTGTCAAGCTTGTAAACTCTGTGAGGGAAATCAGGATCTTCAAAGCCAGGTGGTTGACTTAGATAGACCTCCTCAGCAATCTTTCAATACAAGAAGGCACACTTCACATCCATTGGATAAATAGTAAATTTCATCGACGTAGAATTTTCTAGAAAGATTCTGATTGTATCTAATCAGGCAACAGGTGCAAACACTTCGTCATAATCAATTCCTTCTTCTTGAGTGTATCCCTGTGCCACTAATCTTGCTTTGTTTCTGATGACAATCCCTCTATGATCAATCTTGTTCCTGTATAGCCATCTGGTACCAATAGGGTATTGTCCTTCGGGAAGATCTACTAGTTTCCATACTTCTTGCTTCTTGAATTGGAGCAATTCTGCCTGCATTGATTCAATCCAGCTATTGTCTTGAAGAGCCTCTTTGATGTTCTTGGGTACTGTTTGACATAGAAAGTATGAGAACAAACAGATGTTTACAATACTGGACTTGCTTCTTGTCACCCTTTCATTAAGTTCACCAATAATGGTTTAAACTGGACGATTCTTGTGTATTCTGGTGGTTGGAATGGAGTCACCATCAATGGTTACATCAAGATTAAAGACATTCAGTTCATTATGGTCAGAGACATCTTCATTTTGTACTATTGGGGAGTTATGAAGATAGTCTAATTGAGTCTCATGATTGGTTCAGCATCTGCAGTACATTGATTGCTTCCATCATTTGACATTCTTTCTATTTCAACTGAAGGTGTAGCTTGATCTTGAGTTCTTCCTTCAGTTGATAAATCTTCTCATGGTGAAGGTATCAAGCTTGGACCAGTTTCAGTTGATAAACTTTGATTTTGTGATGATTGCTTGATGGGATCAGCTTGTAGTGGTACATCTTCATTCAGATTTGGAGTGGATGATGGAGGAATCATTGGAAAGTCATCATTTTATTCTACTCCTGAATAGTTTCAGCCGAATGTTTGTTTCCTGCATAAGACAAATGAAATTGATCAAATGATTTTGTAAAAGAGTCAATATCAAACAACCAATCGGGACCATTTGTAGATTTGGGAAATGAATATTCCTTGAATTACACATTTGTTGATTCATCAATAATGTTTAATCTAGGATTAAACACTCAGTAAGCCTTTGAAACTAAAGAATAACCTACAAAGAATCCTTCATCAAACTTGGATGAAAATTTTCCCAATAGTCTCGAGTGTTTAATATTGAGACAGGACTACCAAATGACTTGAAAAATCCAATAAATGGTTTTCTATGAAAACGCAGTTCATATGGAGTAATGTTACATTATTTTACAATTAGAGTTCGATTTTGCACAAAGCATGATGTGTTAACTGCCTCTACCCAAAAGGTAATAAGCAGTTTAGCATGTGCTAGCATTGTTGTTGTCGCTTCAATCAGTGTTCTATTCCTCCTTTCAGCTACCCTGTTTTGTTTAGGAGTTCTAGCTGCACTGAATTAATGAGTAATGCCTTTGGTTGCACAAAAAGAATTCAGATTTTCATTTTTAAACTCTGTGCCATTATCACTTCTTATTATTTTGACCCTATGATGAAGGTGATCTTCTATTTTAGTGATAAAGTCTTTTATTATTTGGGAGGCCTCATTTTTATGATGTAAGAAGAAAACCCATGTGAATCTTGAAAAATCATCAATGATCACCAAACAATACTATTTCTTTCCAATACTCATGACATGAGTTGGTCTAAATAGATCCATGTGAAGTAGCTTCAATGGAGTATTGTTTGTGTTCACCAGCTTAGATTTATGAGAGGATTTGTGTTGTTTTCCTTTGAGGCACGTTGAATAGTGATCAACAGAATGAAATTATTTTTGAGGAAGACTAATGACATGGTTTCCGTTGACTAATATATTCATGTTTATAAAGTTTTTGTGCCCCAAACGTCTATGCCAAAGCTGTGACTCATCAAATGATGCTTTTGACAAAAGACAAGTTTCTTCTGTAGGTGTTGCAGAATTCAGGTTTAAAACATAAGTATTATTCTTCCTCAGGGTCTTTAGGACAACCAATTCTTCTGAGATCTAAAATCTAGGTTTCAAAATGTATCAACGAGTGTCAGTAAAGTGAGTTCAATATTTATTGTCACAGATCTGAGACACGCTTAGCAGATTGAAGTCCAGTTATTCATAGTAGTTCATTGTGTCAAAGCTCGACATCCCATTTGTCACAGATCCTTCACCTGTAATTCTTCCACCTTGTGAATCTCCACCAAATGCCACCGTAGTTCCTTGTATATGCTTGAAGTCATGAAGGAGGGACCGATCTCGAGTCATGTGTGGGGAATATTCACTATCCACGTACAATAACCTATTGGACCTGTGAGGATGAACCTGCAAGCAAAAAGAACTAATTAGAATAAGGAACCCAAGCCATGATGGTCTTGGGTTTCCCGTTCATATTCATAATGGTGACCTCTTGGTATTTCTCTCTATATTATGGTTTAGATAGAGGTGTCTTGGGAGACTTTTGGTAATGACTGGGTTGAGTCATCTCATCAACATCTACTAAAGAGTCAGTTGAGTAATGAAACCTTTGGTCTTTATTTCTTTGTAGAAATTTAACCCGTTTTTCATTATCAAAAATTACTTTTGGTTTGGGAAGGTCAATTTTGGGTTTCATTGTGTAATGTTTTCTTTGACACTTCCATAATTCCTTCAAATTGCTCCTGTCATTTGTTGATCTAGATATCCTAGATTGATTGTTATGAAAATTAGGTATGATAATGCGTTTCATAGCAGATGTTTTTGAGATGGCCTTGTTTTGGGGAATTCTCAATCCCTTCTCATTAACGTAACAATGAGATGTATTGTGATTGTTTGCATGACAGACTATACAATATTTGTTAAAGTAGCAGTTTTTGGTTGAATGATTGTTCATTTCACAGATAGAGTAGTATTGGTTGAAATAGCACCATTGTGTTTTGTGATTAAACATGTTGCATATGTCACAGTATATCTGTTTCTTTATTGAATCAGATTTTGGTTTGGTGGGCTTAGGTGATTTACCCACTTTCAATGTAGTTGTAGTCTTTTGCTTAGGGAGGGAATCAAGATTAGCCTTAGTTGTAGTTTGCTTCACAACCCTACTGTGGTTAACTATTTTAGGCTATTTTTGTTTCCTCAACCCTTTCTTTATCTCTTTCTCAAACTGATCAACATGTTCTTTGTTACATATATCAAAATCAGGTTTGTTTTGAGGATTGGTTACTTGTTTTACTATAGATTTGGTTCCATATTTTTAGTTTCAATTTCCTCACTGAGTGTGACAGATTTAGGCATGACAGTGTAGTTGTCATTATATGGTGGAGGACATGAATTATACCCAATTCCATACATGTCCTTGGTACCCTTTTGAGAATCAAGCATCTCTTGCAGCTTGACTAAAGACAGTTGACACTTTTCAAGTTTCACTTCAACAAGTGTATGTTCAGCCTTAGATTGAGCTAACTCTTTAGTGAGTAGCTCATTCTCAACTGCAAGAGTGTACTTTTCACCATGCAGTTTTTCAATGTCAGAGATAAGTGATTTTATTTTGATTTTAAAGCCTTTTATCTCTCTTTTCATCATCTCTGACTTCACCTTTTCCTCTTTTATTTTATCTACGAGTTTATGAGTGTGTTCTCTATAAACTTGCAGTTCAGCAATGCATTTGTCACTACATAGCTTAGATTTTACCTCAGATGGCATAGGAGATGGACCATCATTGATGTGAGCCATGGGTGCATGATTTTGAAATTGAGGCTTTACTTCCTCAGCATACAGGATCCAGTCACATACTCCATGTTGTTTGATCACAAGAGCATTTCCAGATGACTGAATTTGGTTGTGAAGATGACTGGCTCTGCGAATTCCCATGGAAGTTGTTGTTTCTTTTGGGAGCATTACATTCTCTAGCAAGGTGGCCAGTCATGCCACAGTTGAAGCACTTCACCTTAGATTTGTCATATCCAAGCTCTGTGTTTTCATTAAGGCTTAGCTTTCTACCTTTTCTGAAAAACTTCTATGCTCTCATAGCAATCATGGCCATTTGCCATTGTAAATTCATTTCTTCTGCATCATCTAGATCCATTTCCTCAAAGTCTTCCTGGATCAGATGTGTAGATGTGAGTCTTCCTCCGAAAGAAGCTTGAAAACATGAAACAAAGGCATTTTAAGTAGCCTTTTGTTCTTCTAATCTTGTATCATCATGGGTGTTGGAAGAGTTGTTGAGAATCCTGATGATTAGGATGATGTTGATGGCCTGTTGATAGATGGAGCTATAATGAATCTAGTGGTCTTGACTTGATCCCTTGAGGAGAGAAAATCATCTTCTTTAGTAATGAAGGCATTTTCCACAGTATGAGAACCAGACGGAAATTTGTATGCTTCAGTCACTCTTGGTCCTCCAAGATTTATGCTTCTTTCATGGATCACCAATGCTTCTATCTTGGCTATCATGATATCCAAAGTAGTACTCCCAAGATTAAGAGTAATTTTCAGCATGGTCACATTTTGTTTCCAGCTTTCAGGAAGACTATGCAGCATTTTCTTGTTTAACTCCTGCACTTTGAAGGTGACTCCCATTATCTCTAAGTCATTCACCAGCTGCACAAGTTTATGGAGCTGTTTAGAGATGGACTCCCCTTTGGAGTGATGAAATGTTTCATATTGATTAACAAGTTTATCCTTGTTAATTTCAACAATTTCCTTGCTTCCCTCACACATGATCAGAAGTGAATCCCATATTGCTTTGGCAGTTCCATATATTTCTAGTCTTTTCAGCACATTCATCTTGAGTGCTTGAGTACGAATGGAGTAAGCCTTGAGTTCAATCTTGATTTTCTTATAGTCATCATCATCAAGAGTCAAGTCTTCAATTGGGATTCTTGATGTTTTGTACTTGGCAGCTTGATGTGCAAAACATAGTAACAGGAATGTGTGGTCCCTTGCCAATTGAAATCCAATAATCTGGATCTACACCTGTAATATAGTTTATGAATCTGATTTTCCATTGTTTAAATTCAGATTTATGTTTAAGCATAAGTGGTTTTGGAGTATGACCTAGTTTTGAAAAACCATGTAAATCCATTATAACAAGGTGTTTTAACTTGTATACGTATAGATTAGGTATGTTTTAAGATTAATTAGTCCGAATAGTCCAAATCTTTCAAGAAATGCTCTGTAAATCAGATCTGTTATTGTTTCTTGGTTTCTGTCACAGCTTTTGTTATATTCCTATTATTCGTATGAATTTGTAGGTTTTGTGTATGGTTCTTGAAAATGAGAACGTGTTGACACAGGTCTTTTTAAGAGTATTTTCTGTTGTTTACTAAGTAGAGATGATGGAATACTCTATTAGCAACTCAATCACCAGTTCAATCAAGTTCTATTAGAGTCATGGGTAGATCTGAAAAAGAACCGAGAGCCAAAGCTCTGATACCAATTGACTGGGTAGTGAGATTGAAATTCTCACTTAGGATCGAATATAATGATTGAGTTAGTGATTGATTGGCGGAATCATATAATAAAGAAACATTCAATGCAGATGAAATACACATAAATGCGTTGTATATATTAATAAAGGTGATTGATTGCAATAACTGCTAGGGTTTAGCAAGAAAATAATAATGCAGTTAGGAAATACAAAAATATTCTCATTTTCTATTCCATCTCACCTCATGTACGAGGTTGTCTATTCTATTTATAAGCAGATAAGTTGCATTTTACAAAATGACTAAACTACCCCTGACCTCTTACATCAGAACTAGTCTAATTCTTCATTCGCATTTATTCTTGTTCATCTGCATTGGCAAATGCGGATGAGTTGACTTGATCAACATTTCTTTATTTGATCATCAGCATTAGAATGTTGGTCATCCGCATTGGTTAGTGCGGATGAAGAAATACTTCTGCACATTTGTCTGGTCATCCACATTGGCAAATACGGATGAACAAACACTTGTCCACATTCTTCTAAGGTATCCACATTTGTTAACGTGGAAGAACAAACACTTGTCAACATTTGTTTTCTGACTTCCACGTTAACAAATACGGTTAGCCATACTTGGTTCTTTTATTCAGCAGGATCTTCATCCCCATTAATTCTTGGACTTGTGGGACCCTCAGCAAAACAACCATCAACTCACCATCTGAATAGGCATGGATGGTCCTTTCAGGGTCCAACAAGATAAGCCCTTCAATGTAGAAACTGCCATAGGTAAGTCTACAAGGATTTTTGAGATGATAGAAGATTACGACATGGAGTAAGAAGGTCATAAGTTTCCTGTTAAACCATTCGTGACGACCTTACGCAGGTTCGATGTAGTCCTAGGAATGGATTGGCTGGTGAACTACAAGGCGAACAATGTGTGTCCCAAGAAGATGGTTCGATTGACAGCACCTGACGGAAGTTCGGTAACGGTCTGTGGTGATTTGGTCACTACGATTCTAAAAGTGATTTCAATGGTGGTGGCGGGAAAGTGCATAAGGGGTGGATGTAGTGCCTACTTGGCCTACGTGAAGGATGTGGATACGCCAACACCACAACTGTCCAATGAACCGGTTTTGTGTGACTTTCGGGACGTGTTCCCAGAAGACTTACCAGTTCTGCCACCGGACCGCGAGATCGAGTTCCAGATTTATTTGATACCGGGTGCCCAACCTGTTGCTAAGGCACCGTATCGGTTAGCTCCGACCGAGATGAAGGAACTGATGGAGCAACTGCAGCAGTTGCTTGAGAAAGGGCTCATTAGACCGAGTATCTCTCCATGTGGTACTCCGGGCTTATTTATGAAGAAGAAAGATGGTAGTATGAGGATGTGCATAGACTACCGCGAGCTGACCAAGTAGACGGTGAAGAATCGTACCCGTTACCAAGAATTGATGATTTGTTTCATCAGCTGCAAGGTGCCAGTTGGTTCTCGAGGATAGATCTTCGATCTGGTTACCATCAGTAGAAGTTGAAGGAGCAAGATATTCCTAAAACAGCTTTTCACACGCTTATGGACACTATGAGTTCCTCGTTATATCCTTTGGTTTAACCAATGCGCCAGCTGATTTTATTGACCTAATGAATCGAGTGTGTCGGCCTAATGTTGGATAAATTAGTGATTGTGTTTATTGATGATATCTGATTTATTCGAGGAGCTTGCCGATCGTATATGAGAGGTGTTGGCGACGCTAAGAAAGGAGAAGTTGTAAGCTAAATTCTTCAGGTGTGCATTCTGGTTGTGCGAAGTTCAGTTCTTGGGTCACGTGGTGAATCCCGAGGGGATTAAGGTAGATCCAGCAAAGGTAGAGGCAGTGATGCAATGGAAGTCTCAAAACATCATCCGAGATTTATAGTTACTGGGTGGTGAGATTGAGATTCTCACTACGATCGAATATTATGATAGAGTTAATGATTGAGTAGCGGAATTAAACAATCAATAAACATTCAATGCAATAAATACTCATAAATGCTTCTTTGTATTGAAGAAGGTGATTGATTACAATAAATGCTAGGGTTTGAGCATTAAATAGTAATAATACACCTTAAGAATGTAAGACACAAAATATTCTAACTGTCTATCAACAGTCACCTCATGTACTAGATTTTCTATTCTATTTATAGGTTGACAAGATGTCTTTTTACAAAATGACTAAACTACCCTGACCTATACGTCAGAACTAGTCTAAGTTTTCATCATCATTTCTTCTGTTCATCCGCATTGACAAATGCAGATGAGTTGGACTTGATATGCATTTCTTCTCTTGTCATGTGCATTAGTGGTTGGTCATCCACTTTGAGTAATGCGGATGAACAAATACTTGTGCGCATTTGTTGTCTGGCTTTCCGCATTTGCAAATGCGGATGAGCAAAACTTGTCCACATATCATTTAGGATATCCGCATTTCTTAATGCGGAAGAACAAACACTTGTCAGCATTTGTTCTATGTCTTCCACATGAACAAATGCGGTTAGCCAATACTTGTTCTTCTGAGCAAATTCTTCATCCGCATTGGTTCATGGACTTGTGGGCTTTCCAGTAGAATATCCATCAACTCACCAATTGAATTGGCATGTATGATCCTTTCAGGGTCCAACAATACTCCCCCTAAGGATTATACAACCTATGTTCTTCAATGGTTTGGTGGTGGTTGAGGTTGTGAGGATTTTGCTTGGTCTTGTGGAGGCACTAGAGGTTCTGCTTGAGATGGATCCAAAAAGGTCTTTATCATGTTGACAAAGTAATCTGTATCTTCCATCTTCTCTTTATTCAGCACATGTATCTTCATCTGACTCATAGTGTAGATGGCTTCTAAGGGTATTTTCCTAAGAGAAATTGGTTCCCATATGAATACAGTAGACAAACCATCCCTATGTATGAGCAAAGCTCCATTCACATCAACCTCAAGCTTCACATTTTTCCCGATTGCAGAGGAGTATTTTTCCTCTTTCTCTTTTCTCTTTTGACAATGATTTGATCATATGATGATCGAGTTAATGACTGGGTGGTGAGATTGTGATTCTCGCTAGGATCAAATATGAAGATCGAATTATGATTGAGTGGTGGAATCAAATAATCAATAAACATTCAATGCAAGAAATACTCATAAATGCTTGTTTGTATTAATAAAGGTGGTTGATTACAATAAATGCTAGGGTTTGAGCATTAAATATTAATAATAGACCTTGAGAATGTAAGACACAAAGTATTCTAACTGTCTATCAACAGTCACATCATGTATGAGATTTTCTATTCTATTTATAGGTTGACAAGATGCTTTTTTACAAAATGACTAAACTACCCTGACCTATACATTAGCACTAGTCTAAGTCTTTATCATTAGTTCTTCTGTTTATCCGCATTGACAAATGTGGATGAGTTGGACTTGATAAGCATTTCTTCTTTTGTCATCTGCATTAGTAGTTGGTCATCCACTTTGAGTAATGCGGATGAACAAATACTGTGTGCATTTGTCATCCGGCTTTCCGCATTTGCAAATGTGGATGAGCAAAACTTGTCTGTATATCTTTTATGATATCCGCATTTCTTAATGCGGAAGAACAAACACTTGTCAACATTTGTTCTATGTCTTCCTCATGTACAAATTCGGTTAGCCAATACCTGTTCTTCTCAGCAGATTCTTCATCCCTGTTGATTGTTGGACTTGTGGGATTTCTAGCAGAAACAACCATCAACTCACCAATTGAATTAGCATGTATGATCCTTTCAGTGTCTAACAATACTCCCTCTATGGACTATACAGCCTATGTTCTTCAATGGTTTGGTGGTGGTTGAGGTTGTAAAGATTCTGCTAGGTCTTGTGGAGGCACTAGAGGTTCTGCTTGAGATGGATCCAAAATGGCACTTATCATGTTGACAAATTCATTTGCATCTTGCACTTCTCTATGTTCATCACATGTATCTTCATCTGACTTATAGTGTAGATGGCTTCTAAGGGTAGTTTCTTAAGAGAAACTGGTTCCCATATGGATACAGTAGACAGTCCATCCCTATCTATCAGTAAAGCTCCATCCATATTAACCTCAAGCTTTATAATGTTTCCTAGTTGCAGATGAGTCTTCCTTTTCTCTCTTTTCTCTTTTGGCAATAATTTGATCATATGCCATCTTCAGTTTTTTAATGCACTGTAAGAAGAAGTGCATGTCTTCTTCTCTTAGATTTTTTGCTATTTCTCTGAAGTGTCTGGTGTAGATGTAGTGGATGTATGATTTATCCAGTAGCCTCACCTCATATCCACTAAATAGTCTAATTTCTGCACCTTCCTTTCGTCCCTATCTTATCTCAATTACTAGCTCATAAGTCTTTTCATTATAGTACACATTTGAAATTGGAGTGGAGGAATGAGTGCTAGACACCATCATTCTCTTCAATGACTTAGTTGGTTTCACATTAAGTTCTGGAAACACAACTTCCTTTGCTTATTTAGTCCTTTTTCTTTTCAAGTGGGTTGATAAAGGATCTATCTTCCTTATACAGATAGCCTTTAGAGATTTGAAGTTGTCAGTTCTCTTGAACATTCTGAGTATCTCTTCCAACTCATACCCCCTGAACATAGCCTTATGATATATCAGTTCCAAATTGGTTAGTTCCTTCAATTCATGAACCTCCACGGCATTTATAAGAGCAGAGTACTCTGTAAAGAATTGAACCAAACCGGAGATCCTTTTGAACATGAACATATTCCAGTTACTGTCGTACTTCCAAGCAATGATTGTTTTATCAATCTTTCCCTTAGGAGTAGACACACCTTTGATCATCTCTGAAGTTTCTTGAAGTTTCAACTAAGAAGGCTCAGCAAACCACTAAGGATATATGTGTAATATAGGTGCCAAAAAGTCATGATCTCTATGGGTGAGCTGCATATCTTGAGCTAACACTCTGTTTCTAGGCTTCTTACTGATAATCTCTTCTTCCAGTGTCTTAAGCCTTTCTTTCTTCTCATTATTCAACCTGAGGATGGCAACCCTTAGGGAATTGGTCTTCATGTTTCAAAGCTTTCTCTTTGTGAACCCTTGATTGGAGAGATAATCCTTCATTTCCCTATCTGACTTGTTATGGGGATCAAGATATAATGAATGAGGAGTAGATGTTTGCACTGATGGACCAGAGGAGGTTTCAGCCTGTTCAGCTTCTTGAGGCAGTTTTTTAGCCTTTGATTGTTTTGGTTCTTGAATGGAAGCAGCTAATTCTTCTTTCTATTGCTGCTTCACATAATCTTTTAATCAACTCTTTTTGTTCTTTACTGAGTGATACAGCAGGCACTAGTTGCATGCTCAATCCCTTCTCAAGAGGGACAGGAGATTGAGGAATAACAACTATAGGTTCAGCAACTGTCCTCTATTCAACTATGAAGTCCCAAAAATCATCATCAATGATAAATTCTTCAGCTATGAAGCTATCTAGAGCTTTAATCATGTCACTGAATTCATCCTCTTTAGTGTGAATATCAGTTGTTTTCTCTAAGTAAACTACCATTTCCAAGCTACACTCATCATGTTTTGTCTTGCTGTTTCTTCTACTTTTTTCATTTTCAGAGTATCTTATCCTTTTAGTAGGAGGAGAGTCATCACTGCTCTATCTTGATGAGCTCTCAGAAGTAGCTTCTTTCTCACTAATACCAGTTCCTTTCTCATCATCTTTTCTTACTTCTGCTTTAGCTTCCCTTTTGATTTCAACCAACATTTCCAGCTCAGATACTATTTTGTTTAGGCATTCATTCTGGTTCTGCAAGTTGATAATGATCTCAACCTGTTCTTCAATCAATTCTCCTTGCTCTTCCATACCAATTGTATGAATGGCTAAAGTGTCCACATTACCACTTATTTCATCACTGGATTTTTGAAGAGCAGCCTTTAAATCTTAAATCTCTTTTTCTTTTTCTTTCTTTTTAGCTTTTAACTCATTCTCCTTCTCATCAAGATCTAGAAGTGTATCTTGAATAATCCTAGATCTTCTGTTAAGTAATATTTCCATCTTGGCTACCTTTATAAGTTCTGAAATTAACTCATCCTTCTCATCTGGTTTGCTGACTCTAGATTCTACATAACTTTCTAAAGGACCAGCCACAGAAGTAACTCTCTTTATAGGCATTTGGCTTGGAAGATCCTCCTCCTCAAATGATGATTTGAATTTCTTTGAAGAGCTGACAGAATCACCAAACTCAATAGGCTTAGTAGTAATGGGAGATGGTTGAGCAGATAATATGGGTGAATGATGGATAGGAGATATATGTGGAGAAGTGATGGGATTAGTGATGTGTGAGGTGATGGTAATGGTGTTCTTTGGGGAGATGGTATTGGTGAGGGTACAAATGGTGATGCCATATCAATATCATGAACATGAGGTTCAGTGTGAAGATCACCCCCTACATCCACTTGGGGTGACACTGACCTTTGACCTTCATCTCTTTCTCCAACATGCTCATTAGAGGTTTGCTAATCATGAGTAGCTTGTTCTTCTTCTTGAATTTCCTCATCAGCTAGAGCCTCTTATTCTTTAATTTGTTCTCAAGATTGATCTATTGAAGCATCTAGCATAATAGAGGAGAGTGGGCTCCGCTATAGAAGCTTCTTGGATCTCTATTTTTAATGTATTTGTAAGAATTTGAATCATAATAGGGGATATCCAAAACAGGTCCTTCAGGGGTAATGTCAGGGAATGCTTCATTGATGAGACATTGTAGGAACCTTGGCTACATAATTGTATCTTCTTCCTTTCTGAATGTTAGATACTAGACCATTGAACACATATGCAGACATGTTAAATGGTTTATTGGTGCATAAAGCACATATTGCTGCTGAAGTGATCACAGGAATACCATTCCATCATTTCTTCCCCTTTGAAAAACAATGTGGATAGAGGTGAATCAAAAACCTCCATTGTAAGTCCACCAGTCGCTTCACTATTTTCTTGCCTTCATATCATCCTTCATAACCAATGCTAGCAAAGAAGGTAGTGATTTCTTCATCTTCAAGCTCAATAGGTGTGTTTGCATCATCACCAAACTATAGACACTGTCTGATAGTTTGTTTAGTGATAGTCAAAGAATGGTCATCATCAATTCTTCCTGACAGATTCTTCTCACCATCTACATTTGTTAGTACAACAATACTCCAGAAAGAACTCATGAATCTCTCATAAATAACAGGTCTAACTGTGATGGCATGTGCTACTTGTTAGTAGAAATGAATCTAATCATATCTCTAAGACCTTCTGCCTCAGGTACATCAGATTCAAGATAACCACTGATATTATGGAGCTTGTTCTAGGTAATATTAGCCATGTATCTTGTATTAGAGGCATATGAGTTAGATTGTTGAAAATAGTTATCAGCATATAAGTTGTACATTATGCAAGATTCATCAGTTTGACTTATGGTGGTCAAAGATGAATGTTTGAAGGTATTGTTTTATAGGAATCACTTCAAATTATGATGTTATTAAGAATGTTAGATACTAGACCATTGAACACATATGCAGACATGTTAAATGGCCTATTGGTGCATAAAACAGATATTCCTGATGAAGTGATCACATGAATATCATTCCATCTTGTCTTCCTCTTTGACAAACAATGTTGATAGAGGTGAATCAGAAACCTTCATTGTAAGTCCACCAGTCCCTTCACTATCTGCTTGCCTTCATATCCTCCTTCAAAACTGTAAGCCTAGGTTACACACTTGAATCAAATAACATGAAGAATTATAGATCAAACAATAATAATCACAATAAAATCCCAAAATTGATCTAATATGATTGCATATGATTTGAATAATGTGAAAACCCCAATCAAATGGTCATTCAACCATCATCCAACACTAATGACAATTAACCTATTTATAGCCTAGACTAATATTCACTAATTGCACTTAACCTTCTAGACTTAGGCTAATTAATGAAAATTACATAAAAAACATAAAAATGATTAAAACAATATAAAATAGAATTTGCTCACACAAAATATATTTATTACAATAAAACTCCTAGTCATCTTAATCTTCAACGTCTCGTCTCGGTTTTTCGTCTCAAACATCTCGGGTTTGACTTTTGCGTTGACTTTGACCGTGACGTTGACTATTGTTGGCTATGACTGTGTTGATAATAGAGACTATCTTGTATAGCTCCAGCAATACTCCCCCTTAGTCTATTATTATCAACGTCTTCAAACGAAATCAACACCAAGATGTGAAAAGTAGAAAGATATTCAAATTGAAACTTTCTGAATGTGATGAGAAATATTATTAGTCTCATAAGCTCCCACAATTTATATGCTCCCCCTTTTTGAGTGCATCCCTTTTAAAGATATTGGAACAAATTTTCTCAAACACATTCTCTGATTAGGTACAGAGAAGATGTAGGAGGAAGATTCCTAGTTTGATATCTTCTACAAACTTAAAGAACAAGTTCTCTGATGAGGTACACTACTCAATTGATGATCGGCCATCACTTAAAGTAAAAATCTGAAACACATTCTCAAACACAATGTTGACATTTCTATTTAGATCATTTCATTTTAACAAAATAAACCCGTGTAATCTGTGTGTGAAAAACAAGCTAACCCGTGTTCGTTTGTGCGGAATTTATGTGCAATGCATGAAAAATGATAAAATTGTAACAGAATAATATGATAGACCTAAAAGATATTGAAATGAAAATTTATTATAATTTCTTTATTATATACATTTCTTATAACAATTTTTTTTGTATTAATTTTTTTTATGACCAAGAACTGAATCGAACATGAGATCATATCCATAAGATATTCTTTAGCACAAAGATGAATTTAATCATCGACAAGCAATGAGATCACACTAATAACTAAATCTAATCACAGTCTTTCAATCAATATGAAATTCTCGAACATATCAATAATGATTGCTTATATGTTTGTTCACTTAAACTCATGCCCTATCTTTTTGAACAAGCAGTAGATGATTCGTTAAGGTTCGATTAAATACTTTAGAATGCTAGGACCCCGCAATCATTTGGCAAAAACCCTCACCCAATCTTAGGATTTCTTGAATTTTGTTACGATCTTTATAGAGCAAGGCTTGTGCATTAGTTCGAAAGTGATTATCAACAGTTGATTGCATTATGTGATGAATTTATCGTTTAGATGATTTGACACAACTTAGACCAAAATGGTACCAGCTCCAGGTCTATACTCAAGTATAACAAAGGAGATGACCATTTAATCATATGCCGATTAGAGCTCCAGGTCAGTACTATTGCACAGCAGAGGAGATCTTCACTCCATGTCAGTACTTCCCTATAGTAAAGGAGATAAGCACAAGTACAGGACACATAAATACACCAAACATGTCAAAGATATGGCTTATAAGATTTGAATCATGGTGGGTGAAAGATCAATTCTCAATCCACTTTTTTGTCGAGACTCAGTTTTTGTGCAGGCCAAAATGATTGAGTAAATCCAGATATCCTTAAGCATATATTTTAATTTGAATCAAAATGTTGCTATGTACTTTATTCTTCAAGTTGCGTCGACCAAGCGTATCATTATAGAATCTGTTTGTTTTACTAGTATTTGCAATTAAAAATAAGATGTAAATTAGATAACAACATCTGTTACTATCATTTCTCATTTTGAAATGCAAGTCATGCAAGAACAAGCATATGAAAAAGATATACAATCATTTCTTAGTCATCTCAAATCAAGTTCCAAATTTATTTTTATTTTTTATGTATTACTTATATACTCTCCCCCTAAATATTTTTTTGGTAAACCTAATTCTTTGTTTTTATTAAACTTTTTTTAATTCTTTTAATTTTTTTTTGTTTTTATAAAACTATACCAAAATAGAAATTTACCGAAGAAGGTCTTCCAAACTACACTAATTTGAATATAAGACATGACTTCTTAAGAAATATTCAGTGATTGTGAAGTGAGAATGGTGATTGTGTAGATAAAAATCCAGATTGTGTATAAAATACCATGACGTTAACATGTTTGGTCCGCCTCAACTTGAATTAGGAACAATCTATGTCAATATACTAGATTACTAACAGTCCTCTTGAATTGTTCTCGCACTCACTAACAGATTAGTCTGAAAGGGGAACCCAGGCCATCATAGTCCTGGAAGTTCATTTTTTATCAATATAAGAAACATGCTTCTGCACACAACCGTTTAAACAATCTAGGATATCTGTATCCTTTTTTTAATTTGCCAAATTTGTTTCGATTCAATTAATTTGGATTTGAATGAATTAAATTCGGAAAAGATTTTTTGTTTACGACCAGAAGGAAAAGAATTTGGTTTTGAACGTTTGGTCATTTTCATATTTGAATCATATGAAACTGACTTCATATGAAAAGGTTTGGATAGAGATTTTTTCATCCAACCATTCAAAGATATGTGCTTTTTACCTCTTGAACCAGAGAAGCAACCCGTGTTGCCTTTACAATCTGGAACATTCTTTGTAGACCTTCATTTGGAGAAGCAATTCGTTTTTCCTTTACCATTCGAAACAAGTCTTTGAGGGCACTTCTTCACCACATGACCTTCTTTTCCACACTTAAAACAAGCCTTGAATGGCTTTTGATTCTTTGTAGTCCCATGTTATGCAGTTGCTGAGAAGGATTGCTTTAAGCTTGTAGTAGATTCTTGCTTGTTTTGGCATTTGCTATTCTGAACAGGGAATGAGATCTTCACAGATTGACTGGTTGCTTTGCATCAGAGAAGAGATCCGTATTGGTCTTGATTCAGCTTTTGGAATCTTTTGTAACTTGACAATTTTAGGAGACCTCTTGATCTGTGAGGAACCAACACGCACCTCTATGATTGATTCATCATCTGAGCTTGTCCAGTCTCGTCTACATAGATCTTTCTCCAACGGATCTTGATTGACATCTCCTATTGTGTCAGCTTCGCTTATAGGATTCTGATTGCTTGATGATTCGACAACCGTTCCTTCTTTAACAAACTTGACACGAACAAACGAAGGAATTTTACCTGTTTTGAATTTGTTGAAGAAGGATGGAGAAGCAACTGATATTGGTTTTGGAACACCAGAGGTGGAATCATCATTAATCTTCTTATCAGGCTCTTGCTTGAGGAATCCCAAACCTACAGGAGAATCTTGTATATCTCTAACCTCTTTAGGATTAATGTTGCTTAAACGTGCATTTAAACTATTACTTTCAGCAACATCAATAAAATCATTAGACGGATGAGGTTGAGGCATAGGATAGTAACAATAAGTGCTAGAAGGAGGACATATGTATGGATTTTCACCACAACCCACTCTCGTTTTAATCCTAGCTCCCATTTGTTTACACAGTAGCTCTTCCTGTTTCATTCCGGATATGGTCCATCTATCAAGCTTTGTTTTAAGCTTGCTTGTTTCAAATTCAGCCAAGGTGACTCTTTTGTTTAAAAGATTAATTTCAACATTTCTTTCAAGAAGAGTTCGTTTTAACTGATCATTTTCTTTTAAAGCTTCATCTAAATTTATGAAATAGTTGGCTTCTTTCTTTTTAAGTTCTGTGTTTATGGTGGCTAATTCCTTTTGGTTATTTAAATGTAACTTATTTTCTTTATACAAACCAAATAAACGAATTTTGTAAGAAGAAGAACACATATCCTGAACTGTCTCGTATGGAAGATCCAGGATGACTCTTTCAGCAGTAAGAGCCTTCTGATAGTTGCAATCTCTGGCATCCGCTTCCATTCCTCTTCCTTATCAGCATTACAAACTACATCATTCAACTCAGCTCCACCTTTACACATTGATGTCTGCTTAAGCTCCTCTTGTACCTCTTCAGTTCTAGGTTTCGTAAACCGTCAGAATTGGTGCTAGCATCTGATCTCTCATCTTGTTTCTCTTTACAGTTTGATGTGATCTTTGGATTAGATATGTCGCTTCATAGTACTCATGACGTTTGATATCCAACTCCATTTCTTTTGGTTTTTTGATCACCTCCATTAGTTTGTAATCCCGAAAACCTCTATCTCGTTTAATCGACTTGTCGTGTGAGCTCCATTCTAATGGGATGGAATCAAGCAATCTCAGAACTTGTTCATCATACCAAGTATAACTCCAACAATAACCAATGCTACCAAAGAAGGTAGTGATTTATTCATCTTCAAGTTCAATAGTTGTGTTCGCATCATCACCAAACTATAGACACTGTCTCACAGTTTGTTAAGTGATGGTCAGAGAATGGTCATCATCAATTCTTTCTAACAGAGTCTTCTCACCATCTACATCTGTCACTATAGCAGTACTCTAGAAAGACCTCATGAATCTCTCATAACAAACAGGTCTAACTGTGATGGCATGTGCTACTTTTGTAGTAGAAATGAATCTGATCATATCTCTAAGACCTTCTACCTCAGGTACATAAGGGTCAAAATAACCACTGACATTATGGAGCATGCTCCAGGTAACATTAGCTATATACCCTGCATTAGAGGTATATGAGTTAGATTGATGAAAATAGTTATCATCATATAAGTTGTACATTATGCAAGATTCATCAGTTTGACTTATGATGGCCAAAGATGAATGTTTGAAGGTACTGTTTTATAGGAGTCACTTCAAATTGTGATGTTATCAAGAATAATCACTGTTATTCTGTTTTTCATGTTTGAAGAGATGATTTTTGATGTTGTTAACCTTTAATAAGATTTTATTTCAAGTTTTGATTTCAACATTTCCAATTTCATCATGCTCTGTTCATACAATGAACATGACTTTGAAGTTTCCTTGTTGAGTGATATTCTTCTTAATTTAAATGCTCATTGAAGTCGAAAATGATTATCTTTTCTTAGAACAAATCTAATTTGAGTGTTCTTTATTAACCTAGGGTTCCGAGTTCATTATGAGTCCAAATGTATGATATTTTAGGTTACAAATTTGTGGATTTTCACCTTTTGCTCGTACTTATGTTGTGTAGAAATGAAGATGAGGACAGACTAGATGATATGAAACTAAGATCACTGATTTTTAAAGATGATGGTGATTGATGAAGACGAATAGTGTGGTTTTTTTCGCTCGTAACACTTTAGAGTCTCTCAAATTTAAAAAGTATTAAATGACCTTTTCACCTTGCTTTAAATAGTCAAATAATGGCTTTTACAAGTTTTTTAAATGTTTCAGAATAAATGCGATCAGAATTTATTCACACTGTAGCAAATGCGGAAAGGTTTTACACATCCGTATTTGTTTACTATTCTAAATGCGAAAGTGAAAAACTTAAGACTTTGGTCATGCGCACTTGTGCATTGTAGCAAATGCGGAAGTGGAATACTTCCATTTTGGCTACCCGCATTTGTGCACTGTTGCAAATGTGGATGGACAAAGTTAATCAGCATTGTACTATAGCAAATGCGGTTGATCAAACTTGTTCAGTATTTGCTCTATAGCAAATGCGGTTGATCAAACTTGTTCAGCATTTGCTCACTTTAGCAAATGCGGTTGATCAAACTTGTTCAGCATTTGCTCACTGTAGCAAATGTCGTTGATCAAGGTTGATCAGCAGCTCACTGTAGCAAATGCAATAGAGTAGAATTTCCACATTTACTTGATCATCATCCATTGTGACAAAAGAGATTAAGCACTTGTGTTATTCATTTTGAAAGTACTGTAATGTGTTGATGTTACACATATCCACAAGTGTAGATGAGTAAAACAAATGCAAAAATAAAAATATTATACGCATTGACAAATGCGGTAGAACACTTTTGTTCCGCATAGGTTTTTAACACTTTAAAAGTTTCATGTATACTTGTTAGACACCAATGCGGCAGAGTAAACTCTTTGTCCACATTAGTTTCACTTTGACGTAACTAGTTACTTGCATTGGTTAGATGCATGGGTTACCTTCACCCGCATTAACCAATGTACTTATCCGCATTAACTTTTGAACTTAATCAATACTTGATGTGTGTGTTTGGTTTTTCTTGTTATAAAGAACTGTCTTTGATTGAATTGTCTTATGAAGTTGTTGACTGTTGTTGGGGTTATCAATTCTTGCTTGGATTGACTTGTATGTCAATAGTGATACAAATTTCCCATTGTTTGACTGATCTTGGACTTCTTATGCTTCCAAGAATCTACATAAGCTGAGATACTATGGTATAACTTCTGCCCCAACACATACATTTTCTTTTGATTTGTTTTTTTATTTTAGATAGTGAATATCTATACAAACTTAATCAAAATATGTAAATTACTCCCCCTAAAGTTTATATCGACATCTGGATAGAAACTTTAAAGATTTAAAAACTATTGAATATAAATAAATTTTGATTATTAATAATGAAGAGAAGTATATCTTTTGTTGGGATCATATCAATCTTACATTACACATGTGCATCCTTTATGATAAAATGGACACATTTATGAACTTGTTGATTGAAGGTATGTTTGTCCTCTTAAACTCATACCAGGTTGATATTTTAATGCTTGTGATATTTATCATGTTTTGGTTGATTTAATTATTCAACATGTACCTCATACACAAAAGCATGGAATGATCAACCATCCTTATGTAATGCATGGTAGAACGTTTTCACAATTTTCTTGACCAGGTTACTTAAGTTATGAGATCTCATTTTCACTTATCCTTATTGGGATTCTTTTACTTTGATCCTTCTCATGATGATCCACATTAGAATTCTTTTCACTTCACTTTGGAAGGTGATCCATGATTGGATTCTTTTGCTTATTCACATGGAATGTATTGTTTTTTGTTGATTCATCCAATTTGGATGTGTTCCTCATTAGGACTCTTTTGGGTCATTACATCTGCACTACGTTCTTGTTTCATCAGGTCTTTTCTTAGCAAAACATAGATGCATCTTGATGTAGGTGAAAGAGATTCATAAAGTATCATTCCCTTATGTGTTTAGGTTACTACACATGCATACACTTAGATAAGCTAATACGTACTAGTACTCTGAGATGAGAGTTTCACCATTGAATAAGACTTTAATTTATCACAGCATGTATCTTCTCTTCCAAGTTGAGACTACCAACATATTCGGTAAGTCATGACAGTCTTTCAAATCTTAAATTAAGCACAGTGAATGATATATTGATTGTAATTATATCATTTCCCATATATTCTTTTCTTCAGTAAAAATAACTTCTTTTTGTGATTTTCTGATGTTTTAGAATTATTTTTTTATGTTTTGATTGGTTTTACTCAAGGTTAGTCATGCCAAATTGATTGAACTAGGAACTCAAAACTACTAGGTTCAAATGCCTTGGGGAATAAATCAGCCAATTGATTTTCAGTGGGAACTTGAATCAATTTGATTAACCCCTTTTCAACATAGTCTCTCAGAAAGTGATATCTAATTTCATTGTGTTTTGTTTTAGAGTGCCAAACTGGATTATTTGTAATGAAAACAAATGTAGTGTTGTCAATGTAAATTGGTGTATGCTAGAAGTTAAAACCATCATCAAGCATCTGGTTTTGAATCTAGAGGACTTGAGAGCAACAAGCTGATGTTGCAATATACTCAGCTTCTGCCATTGAAACAAATGTGTTTGTCTGCTTCTTGCACTTCCAGGAGACCAGTCTGGGACCAAGAAATTGACAACCACCAAAAGTTGACTTCCTATTGAAGTTGCATCCTCCATAATCACTGTCAGTGAAGGCATTAAGATTGAAGTCTCCTTCCTTTGTATACCATAACCCAAGAGCTGGTTTGCCTTTAAGATATCTGAATATCCTCTTGACAGCATTTACATGTGATTCCTTAGGATTAGATTGATATCTGGCACACACAAACACCAAACATTATGTCAGGCCAATTGGCTATTAGATACATAAGTGAACCGATCATGGATCGATATTAAGTCTAATCCACTGATTTGCCTTCTAGATCAGGTCTAATATTCATTTTAGGATCCACAGGAGTTCTAATAGACTGACAGTCAGCAAAGTGAAATTTCTTCAACACTATTTCCAAATATTTTGATTGATTGATGAAAATTCCATATGTTGTTTGTTGGACTTGCACTCCTAGAAAGAAGGTGAGTTCCCCAATTGCACTCATTTGAAATTTTGAATGCAGAAGATCTTCAAAGTCTTTATAGTGTTGCTTATTTGTTAAGCCAAATATGATATCATCCACATATATCTAGACTAGCAACATGTCTCTCCCTCTTCTCTTTCTAAAGAGAGTCTGATCAATCTTTCCTCATTTATATCCATGTTCAAGAAAGAAATACGAAGAGTGTCATACCACTGTCTTGGAACTTGATGAATACCATACAATGCTTTGTCAAGCTTGTACACCCTATGAGGGAAATCAGGATCTTCAAAGATAGGTGGTTGACTCACATAGACTTCTTCAGCAATCTTTCCATGTAAGGAAGCACATTTCACATTCATTTGATAAATAGTAAACTTCATGGATGTTGAAAATGCAAGAAAGATTCTTATTGCTTCTAATCTGGCAACTGGTGCAAACACTTCATCATAATAAATTCCTTCTTCTTGTGTGTAACCCTATGCCACTAGTCTTGCTTTATTTCTGATGACCATCCCTTTATCATCAGTTTTGTTTTTGTACAGCCAGCTGGTGTCGATAGGGTATTGTCCTTCGGGAAGATCTACTGCTTGCCATACTTCTTACTTCTTGAAATGTAGCTACATTGCTTCAATTCAACTATTGTCTTGAAGAGCCTCTTTGATGTTTTTAGGTACTGTTTGACAAAGAAAGTATGAGAACAAACAGATGTTTGAAATACTTGACTTGCTTCTTGTCACCCATTCATTAAGTTCACCAATAATGCTTTCTACTAGATGATTCTTATGTATTTTGGTGGTTGGAATTGAGTCACCAGCAATGGTTACATCAAGATTGGAGACAATCAGGTCATTATGGTGAGAGGCACCTTCATCTTGTACTATTAGGGAGTTATGAAGATAATCAAACTCTTCAGTGACTGCTTCAGCATTAGTAGCACTTTGATTTCTTCCATCATTTGATGTTCTTTTTCTGTTTCAGCTGGAGGAGTTGCTTGCTTTTGATTTCCGATCTCAATTGATAGATCTTCTGAATGTGATGTTAGTAAGCTGGGACCAACTTCAGTTGAAACACTTTGATTTTGAGATGGTTGTCTGAAAGGATCAGCTTGGACTGGAACACCTTCATTCTTTTGCTCAGTGTATGTAAGAGGAATCAATGGAAAGTCATCTCTTCTTTCTACACCTGAAGAAGATTTTCCAGAATGTAGATTTCCTGCATCAGCCAAGTGAAATCAATTAAAAGATTTTGTAAATGAGTCAATATCAAACAACCAATCAGGACCATTTGTAGATTTGGGAAACGAGTGTTCTTTGAATTGAATATTTGTTGATTCATCAATAATGTTTAATCTAGGATTAAACACTTTGTAAGCCTTTGAAATAGAAGAATAACCTACAAAAAATCCTTGATTAGACTTAGACGAAAATTTTCTCAAATAGTCTCGAGTGTTTAATATTGAGAGAGGACTAACAAATGACTTAAAAAATCCAATAAATAGTTTTCTATGAAACAACAGTTCATATGGAGTCATGTTACATTCTTTTACAATCAGAGTTCGATTTTGTACAAAGCACGATACGTTAACTGCCTCTGCCCAAAAGGTGATAGGAAGTTCAGCATCGGCTAGCGTTGTTCTTGCTGCTTCTATCGGTGTTCTTTTTCTCCTTTCAGTTACCACATTTTGTTGAGAAGTTCTAGTTGCACTGAATTGATGAGCAATGCCTTTGGTGGCACAAAATGAACACATCTCTTCATTTTTAAACTCAGTTCCATTATCACTTCTTATTGTTTTGACCTTATGGTCAAGTTGGTTTTCAATATTTGTGATAAGGTCTTTTATTATATGAGATGCACCATTTTTATGAAGTAAGAAGAAAACCCATGTGAATCTTGACAAGTCATCAATGATCACCAAACAATACTATTTCTTTCCAATACTCATAGCATGAGTTGGTCCAAATAGAGCCATCTGAAGTAGCTTCAATGGAGTATTGTTTGTGTTAACCATCATTGGTTTGTGAGAAGATTTATGTTGTTTTCCTTTGAGAAACATTGAACAGTGATCAACAAAGTGAAATTCTTTTTGGGGAAGACCAATGACATCGTTTCCTTTGACCAATCTAATCATGTTTTTAAACTTTTGTGTGCCCCAAACGTCTGTGCCAAAGCTGGGACTCATCAGTTGATGCTTTAGATAAAAGACAAGTTTCTTCTGTTGGTGTTGTAGAATTCAGGTTTAAGACATAGGTGTTATTCTTCCTCGGAGTCTTTAGGATAACCCATTCTTCTGAGATCTAAAATCCTGGCTTCAAAATATAGCAATGAGTTTTGGTAAAGTGAGTTGAATATTTCTTGTCACAGATCTGTGACACACTTAGAAGGTTAAAGTTTAGTTGTTCAGAGTAGTTCACTCTATCAAAGCTTAGCATCCCATTTGTCACAGATCCTTTGCCAGTAATTCTTCCACCTTGTGAATCTCCTTCGAATGCCACAGTAGTTCCTTGTATTTACTTGAAATCATGAAGGAGGGAATGATCTCCGGTCATGTGTCGGGAACACCCACTGTCCACGTACCATAGGCTATTAGACCAATATGGATGACCCTGCAAGCACAAAAGAACTAATTAGAATAAGTAACCCAAGCCATAATGGTCTTGGGTTTCCCATTCCTATCCATGATTGTGACCTATTGATACTTTCCCCTAAATTGTGATGTAATTAGACGTGTCCTGGGATATTACTTGTGATATTTTGATTGTGTCATCTCATAAACATCAACTGAAGAGTCAGAGGAGTAATGAAACCTTTGATCTCTATTCTTTTGAAGAAATTTGATTCGTTTTTTATTATCAAACATCAATTTTTATTTGGGAGGATAAAACTTTTGTTTGATGTTTTGATGTTTGTTTCTTGGAATCTTCTACAATTCTTTCATGTTACTCTTGTCATTATTTGATCTAGACATCCTAGATTGATTTTTCTGAAAATGACTCTTGCCATTGGGTATCACAGATGATGTTGTTGAGATGGGTATGTTCTGAGTAATTCTCACTCCCTTCTGATTGAATTAACAATGTTGGACCAAAAGAACCAATGAGCCAAGATCAGAAAACCTCTAAGTCCCACATGGTATCACAACAACTGCTGAAAACTTCATGAGCAGTTTGACAAGTGCTGAAGACTTCAACAGCCGAAGATCAAGTGCTGAAGACTTCAACAGCTGAAGAACTAAAGTGCTGAAGTACAACAGCTGAAGAACACAAGTACTGAAGCTGAACAGCTGAAGAACACAAGTGCTGAAGCTGAAAGACCAAAGTACTAAAGTACAACAGCTAAAGAGTTTACAAGTGCTGAAGATCAACAACTGATGTACAAAGTCTGAAGACAAAGACTGAAGACATCAGCTGATGATATCTACTGAAGTCATCAGCTGATGAAACATCTGAAGGTCAAAGTCTGAAGATCAAGTACTGAAGCGTCAGTAGTTTGTCACAACTGCTGAAGAATACTTCTTCAGTAGTTGTGATATCAGTAGTTTTATATTTCTAGTTTCAGTAGTTTTGTAAAATGACCGAAGAGCTTGTTCTTCAGTCGTTGTAGTTTCAGTAGTTTTATATTTTTCAATAGTTATAACAACTCATAACACTTAGAACTTTTTGTAAGAAGATGTCAGCTGTTTTGACATCTTCAGTAGTTGTGTTTCAGTTGTAATAAATCTGTTAGATGTCACTATCAAGTGACATAAGCACACGTCACATCTCTTATATAAGAGGTGTCGACCTAATCATAAATGTGGCATTCTATTACCACGAAAGCGAATATTGAATGAAATATATTTGCAGATATTCTCTCTCTCTATAACCGTCTTTGTTCTTCAGTGAATATCGTTTTGTTCTTGTGAATCGACTAATTCATTGTTTGAATTCCACTGCAATACTCGTCAATGAATCAAACATAGATCACTGATCCTAACAAGTGGTATCAGAGCATGGTTAATCATTGATCGATCTAACAATTGATCATTGAAACTGCTAATTGATTTCTGTGTTTGATTGAATTAGCGCATTTGCAAGAACTGGTCATAGATTATTGAATTTCTGCCGCTTTCGTTCATTTATTTTGAGATCTTCTGGTTCAATTGGTTGTTGCGTTTTTGTTCTAAATCTGTTTTAGTTTAACCGAATTTGTTTGAATCCGAGGTGAAGACTCCTTCTAATGATCCTCACAATACCGGTTCCTCAACCAAGCCTCCGATGCTGGTTAGGACCGAGTATAACATATGGCAACGAAGAATGCTTCATCACCTGTCTGTTAACAGTTCAGGTTGTTGGACATCTGTGGTACATGGACCACATAAGCCTATGGTGAACAATCCGGAAACCAATCAAATGGTTCCGAAGAAGAAGGAACAATACTCTGATGAAGATCGGAACTATTTGAGATTGATGCTAAAGCCAATGGAATTCTGGCCATGGCACTGCCTAATGAAATCTATTCAGGCTTATGCATCATGAAACTGCTCATGATCTCTGGAATGCCCTGAAGGAAGAATTCGGTGGCACTGATGAGGTCTTAGCAAACAATAGAGAGATCCTTGCCCAACAATATGAGACATTCTCTCATAGAAAGGGTGAGACACTGACTCAACAGTTTGAGCGCTTTTCCTGCTTGATATCTGAGCTGAAAATGGTGAAACGGGAATACACCAATAGCCAGATGAACAACAGATTCCTCAGATCACTGCCTGAGAGATGGGACACATATACTATTGTCCTACGCTCCAGTGCAAATCTAGAAGGCCTATCTCTCACCCAACTTCATGGGAAACTGCTTACATTTGAAAGAGAGATAGAGCAGAAGAGGAAACTGTCCTCATGAGGAAGCTCACTGATGACTTCGTACCAGGAAACACTGCCTTGATTGGTCATGAGTCAGAATATGCTGCATCTGAAAACATTATGATGAGCATATTGATTTCTCTTCAAATAGTTCTGATCATGCATTTGTTGGTATTGAGAGTCACTCTGGCAGTAATAGTGACAATTTATGCTTCATCATGGATGATCTGAAAGGAATAGCTGATGATGATCTAGAAGAGATGGATATTCTGAGCTAGATGGCACTGATTAATATCAGATCTCAGAAGTTCTACAAGAGAACTGGCAGGAAATTTCCTGGACTCTCTGGCAAAACCAAAGTTGGTTTTGTCAAGAGTAAGTTGAGGTGTCACAAATGCCAAAGGCTAGGACACTTTGCAAGAGAGTGTAGATCAACTGGATCTAACTCTTCTGCACCCTTTGTGCTTTTCCTAGTACTAGTCCACAAAACAGAGGGCAACATCCTACTGGTTCTGGTCATTATTCACATCCTAGATCTCCTGCATACTTTGTTCCCCAGGGTCAAATGTCATATCCTTATCCGTGCTATTATGTGCCTCAACCAAATTCTGTTCAAGCTCTAATTGCACAACAACCACAAGCATTGCCTGAACCACAGCCTTCCTAATCTCATCAACAAACTCAACCTCAACAACACAGCTTCTTCACCCCAGGAGTTGTTGACTGGAGCAGTTTACCAGATGACATGTCTGGTCATGAACAACTGTTCTTAGGTGCTGGTCAACACGGTGGTGACAGTCCATTTGGAAATCTAGCTCTTATGGCTTTGGATTCTGCTGATACTTCATCCTCTAATGCCTCTACACCAAAGGTATCACAGGTATCCTCTCAGGCAAAAGCCAAATTATGTTCTGACACATGCATAGCAGCATTTGCATCTATTAGAGAAGCAAATGTAGCTTTAATCAACAAGAACATTGAGCTAGAACAATTATTTCCAAAAACAAAGCTGAATTTGAGTCTGTGCTTAATGATAAAAATGATGAGATTTACAAACTGAAATGCCAAATAACTGATGATAAGGCTAGGGAAGAGATACTTCTAGAGAAGTATAAAGATCTCAAAGAAACCCTTGCAGTTACCCAGGTAGAGTGTGATAGATGGGTACAATCATGCAAAGGTTTTGAAATGCTTCTTAGTAAGCAATCTGCTTCCAATGTGAAGTTTGGCATTGGTTACAATCGCACTGCTCCACCTACAGATTTTACTCCAAGAGCAAAGGTAGAATCTGATGGTGAGAGTGATAACCAATCCATCTCATCATGTGATCTACTTTCTGATACAGCACAATCAGAAGTAGCAGTCAGCATCAAGCTCTCTCTGAACCTATCAGCTGATGTTGATGGTTCAAATGCTGACGCTCACATGATCAATGAGTTGATCAACTCAGGAGTTAATTCTGAAAGTCCTGAAAGGACTAGAGAGCAGGATTTAACACCTGAAGTTCAAACTCCAACTACTGTCAGTACTGAAGAGAAGAAAACTGCCAGTAGAAAGAGTTTGAAGACTACTAAAGAGGCAGTCAAGAAAGCAATGCTTCCAAAGCATTGAAGAGCAAGTCTCCAGTTGCTTCACCCTCTTTATTTGATGATCAACCTAAGATGAAGAAGAAACCATGTGAAGTATGTGGTTTGTTCAATCATCTTACAGATGATTGCTAGTACAAAAGAGGTTCCAAACTCAAACAAAAAGAACAAATTAAAAAGAAAATGGTAAAAATGAAAACTGAGTTTGAGACCACATTTGTATTAGCAACATCAAATCCTGTAACCCTTAAGTCCTCAAAGAAATCCAAAAAGGAAGGGGTTAAACAGGTGACAGCTGAGAGTGCTCAGAAGAAGAAGGTGCAACATAGGAACTTATCAAACTCCACTGGCAATGTGTCTGATGAGCTGAAAGCTTTATCACAAAATCAGACACAGCTGGTTATGATGGTTCAACATCTATTGGGTAGAGTTAACCAACTAGATGCTCCTATGTTGAAACCACAGAAAAGGAGATCCAAGCCAAAGGATTCCTCTTCTTCACCATCTTCTTCCTCTCAGGTTGTTATTTCAAATAAACCTGTTAGTTTACCATCTATTGATGAGACCAGGCCAAAAACCAAAAAGGTTTGGGTCTCTAAAGCTAACTGATTGTTTATTATTGCAAGGTTCTCCAACATGCCAAAGTAGCATCTGGTATGTAGACAGTGGGGGATCTATGCACATGACTGGGAACAGTTCTCTTCTTCATGACTACTCTCAAGGAAAGAAGGGATTTGTTTCTTTTGGCAATGATGCTAGGGGTTACATCATTGGTAATGGCTTTGTCTCCAATGGGGAAATCAAATTTGATGATGTTAATCATGTGGAAAATCTCAAGTACAATCTCTTGAGTGTTAGTCAAATGTGTGATAAAGGCCATGTTGCTCTTTTCACCAGTCAGAACTGTAGGATTCTGTCATCCAAAGTTTTGCACTTGATTGACAAGGTGTTGGATGATCACACTCTCCTGAGAGCCAACAGCACAGGAAGAGTGTATGCCTTAGATCATTCGAAGAAAATAGATCTCAAAGGCAATCCTTGCCTATTTTCCAAAGCCTCTTCTCAAGAATCTAAACTGTGGCATAGAAGGCTGGGTCATGTTAATTTCAAAAACATGAATCAGCTTATCCACAATAGTTTAGTCAGAGGCTTACCAATAAAGGAGTTCCACTGATGAAACCTGCACTGCTTGTTTAAAAGGAAAACAACACAAAGTCTCATTCCTTCCTATTGAAGAGCCTAAGTCCACTGCCTGCTTGCAATTACTGCATATGGATCTATTTGGTCCTGTGAGAGTGATGAGCATGGCCAAGAAGAAATACTGTCTGGTAATTGTGGATGATTACTCCAGATTTGTATGGACTTTCTTTCTACATTCAAAGGATGAGGTTGCTCAGAAGGTTATTAACTTTGTGTTGTATATTGAGAAGCAGTATTCCCTTCAAGTCAAGTGTATCAGGAGTGATAATGGAACTGAATTCAGGAATCATACACTTGATGACTTCTATCTCTCAAAGGGAATCAAAAGGCAGTTTAGCATCCCAAGGACTCCAGAACAAAATGGAGTAGTGGAGAGAAAGAACAGGACCCTCATTGAAGCTGCAAGGTCCATGCTGGCTGACTCTGGTTTGCCGCTGACCTTTTGGGCTGAAGCTGTCAACACAGCTTGCTATGTGCGGAATAGAGTTTTAGTAAATTAGAGGTTGATGAAGACTCCATATGAAGTTCTCCATCATTTGGCTCCTCTAATTTCATTTTTCAAAGCATTTGGGTGTCCCTGTTTTATTCTCAACACAAAGGATCAACTCCATAAATTTGATCCTAAGGTGGATGCTGGGTATTTTGTTGGTTATTCATCTACTTGCAAGGCATACAGAGTCTTCAACTGCAGAACAAAGATAGTTGAAGAGACTCTGCATGTGAAGTTTAATGAATCTCCTTTGGACAAGATTCCACAAAACCCTGTGGAGTTGTTTGATTTGGACATACTGCAATATGCTCCTTATCAATCTCCAGCTGTTGCAGATTCTGTGGCTCAATCATCTTCTGCTGCATGTCTTCCACCTGGTGGTATTGATGATGATGATGATAATATCAATACTCACCTATTCAAGTTTAGTGACCAACTGCCTGTGTCTACTAAACTTTATGTTCCTGTAGCTTCAGCAGTTCCATCCATAACAAATGCTGATGAGATCTCTGTTTCCTCTACATCTTTTGAGTTACCATCAAATTCTTGGTTTCAAGAGTCTACATCAACATCTGCTGCTGCTGAAGGTTCTACAAACACTTGCACAGATCTCATTGTTTATCAAGAAGTGAAGAATCACCCCATGTCTCAGATTATTGGTGATATCAATGCTGGTGTTTCAACCAGAAGTCAATTGTCTAACTTCTGCTTCTATGCTCTCTTCATCAGTAAGCTAGAGCCAAAGAACTACCATGTTGCTTTGAGAGACAATGGATGGGTTGAAGCTATGCAGCTTGAGCTACTTCAGTTCAAGAAACAGCAAGTGTGGGAACTTGTTCCTCTTCCCCCAGGTAAGTGTGCAATAGGCACTAAATGGGTGTTTAGGAATAAAACCGATGAAAATGAGCTTATTTTTAAGACCAAGGCTAGACTGGTTGTACAGGGGTTTTCACAAGAAGAAGGTATTGACTATGATGAAACCTTTGCCCCTATAGCCAGACTAGAGGCAACCAGATTGTTCTTAGCCTATGCTGCATTCCACAATCTTAAAGTTTTTCAAATGGATGTTAAAAGTGCTGATGATCAACCTACTGCTGAAGACAAATCCTTGGAAGAGCTGGTAAAAGAAGCTGATACTACACACAGCCGATCCATGGATAAAATAATTGAACAAATCTTCAGGCAAGGGTTTGATACAGCCACATTGGATAGTGAGATCAGAAGGTTGGAAGTGAAAGAGATTCAAACCCGATGGCTGGGTATGATGCTCTTGAAAAAGAGAGATTGGAGATCATGATCCGCTTCATTGCAAAATACTTAGGAAGATCTTTAATAGAGATTCGCGCGTGGACCAGGGACAGTATTCTGGCTATAGCCACCAGAATCTGTCTGTCTGAGCAATTCCACAAGGAGATTATTGTTAAAGCCCTTGATGAGGCTGGGGCTGGTAAAAGGTTAGAAATGGCAAAACTTACAAAGGCGAAACTTACTACAAAGATGCTGGATCAACCTTCCCTTCCACCCACTCAAACACAGCCTACCCCTCAAATCTCCAAACCAATCTCTAAGCCAAAATCCAAACATCCTCATTCTTCAAACCAATTCCTTTACCAACCCAACCATCATCCAGTGATGCACCTAGAAGGAGGAGAAGGGTGTGAGATGGAAGAAGAAGAAGAAGAAGAGGATGAAGATGATAGTCTGCCACTCTCTGCTGTTCTAAATAAAAGCTACCCCCAAAGTCAACCCATGATCACACCTGACTCTCAAAGGGAAATGGTCAGAGTCAAGATAGAAGATGAAGAACAGCAGAAACAGCACGATGAGCAACTACTGAAGATGGTTGACAAGGAATTTCCTCAGTCATCATCTATACAAGCCATGAAAGGGCATGCTCAGAGGCTGTACACTCTCAGGCACACTTTTCAGTATCAGAAGGAGAGGTGAGAGTATGGCCAGACCCCAGGGTGAGTTCTAGAATCCATAAAAACTATTCCACACAGATACAATGGCCAGGTTAGAAAAACAATAGATTCTACCATCATGTTGGCCATTGTAGTCTCACCTTGGGAAATAATTGATGAATTCAAGAAAGCTCATCAAGCAAAGATGACCCCTCAAGCCTTACTGGAAAACAAGATGATCAAAAAGGGGTTATTATAAAAAGCTTGAAGACATCAAGAAGAATGAGCTCCAGTTACTCCTTGAAGGCACCCATCCTGATGAATTTGTTTATAGGGAGGTAACTACTGTGGAGTTGAAAAATGGCAGGACCATGAAGTACTTATCTGAGTACTATGGTCTAGAGTTCTTCTCCGAAGGAGGAGTAGAAGAACTCTCCAAGGAGGAAAAAGTTGTTCTCCTTGAGGCCTATGTTCGAGAGTCATACAGACTCATTATGGGGAAGTAAATCTCATGAATGGGATAACAACTCTGTGTCCAGTTCCCCAAAACAGAGTTCCCATTCATACCTTGCCAAACAAATATCTGAGATTTCTTCCCAGGCCGGAGCTTACATGGTCATCTTCTCTACTGATCAAGAAGGAAAAAGACCAATCTTTTGCCAACAACAAGTGGGATAATAAATAATTTAGAGGTTTTGGATGCATTGGTTTAGGGGGTGTTTGTTGGACCAAAAGAACCAATGAGCCAAGATCAGAAAACCTCTAAGTCCCACATGGTATCACAACAACTGCTGAAAACTTCATCAGCAGTTTGACAAGTGCTGAAGACTTCAACAGCTGAAGATCAAGTGCTAAAGACTTCAACAGCTGAAGAACTAAAGTGTTGAAGTACAACAGCTGAAGAACACAAGTACTGAAGCTGAACAGCTGAAGAACACAAGTGCTGAAGCTGAAAGACCAAAGTACTGAAGTACAACAGCTGAAGAGTTTACAAGTGCTGAAGATCAACAACTGATGTACAAAGTCTGAAGACAAAGACTGAAGACATCAGCTGATGATATCTACTGAAGTCATCAGCTGATGAAACATCTGAAGGTCAAAGTCTGAAGATCAAGTACTGAAGCGTCAGTAGTTTGTCACAACTGCTGAAGAGTACTTCTTCAGTAGTTGTGATATTAGTAGTTTTATATTTCTAGTTTCAGTAGTTTTGTAAAACGACTGAAGAGCTTGTTCTTCAGTCGTTGTAGTTTCAGTAGTTTTATATTTTTTAGTAGTTATAACAACTGATAACACTTAGAACTTTTTGTAAGAAGATGTCAGCTGTTTTGACATCTTCAGTAGTTGTGTTTCAGTTGTAATAAATCTGTTAGATGTCACTATCAAGTGACATCAGCAGACGTCACATCTCTTATATAAGAGGTGTCGACCTAATCATAAATGTGACATTCTGTTACCACGAAAGCGAATATTGAATGAATTATATTTGCAGATATTCTCTCTCTCTATAACCGTCTTTGTTCTTCATTGAATATCGTTTTATTCTTGTGAATCGACTAATTCATTGTTTGAATTCCGCTGCAATACTCGTCAATCAATCAAACATAGATCACTGATCCTAACAAACAATCAGATGAATTGTGATTGTTTATATCATAGACTGAATGACATTTGTTAAAATAGCAGTTTTTAGTGGAATGGTTGTTCATGTAATAGATAGAGCAGTATTGATTGAAAAAAGCACTCTTCTTTTTTATGATTAAACATGTCACATATGTCACGTATGTCACAATACATATGTTTGTTTCTTGAATCTTATTTTGATTTATTAGACTTAGTTGATTTTCCTATTTTTAATTGAGTCACATTCTTTTGCTTAGGGGAGGAATTAAAATCAGCTTTTTTGTAGTTTGCTTCATAACACTACTTTTGTTAGTTGTTTTGGGTTGTTTTTGTTTCCTCAACCGTTTCTTTACTTTTTGCTCAAACTGATCAACGTGTTCTTTGTTACATATGTCAAAACCTACTCCTTGTCTTAATTTTTAAGATTGAGGGTCTGAATGAATTTTTGTTGTTGAAATCAATGAGCTTTTGTGTTTCTTTTGTAGTGAAACCTTGTCTGATTTGCTTGAATTTTTTGGAGATATAATCTCATTATCAGAACTGCTTTAAGCAAAGGGTTTCATTAATTTCACAAATTCCTTCTTACCTTTTGAAATAGCAGGTATAAATTTCACAAAGGGAACAATTTCCTTGATTGGGCTTGTTGGTTTGATGACACCACTATCTTGTCTAAACACTCCTTGATTTTAAATGGATATCCTGATCTGATTTATCCTCATTTGTTTCAATGTAAACATTTGGTTTGTTTTGAGAAATTATGACCTATTTTACTATTGTTTTTGGTTCAATAGTGTTAGGTTCAATTTTCTCTTGAGTGTAACAGAGTCAGGCATGACAGTGTAGTTCTCATTGTATGGTGGAGGACAAGAGTTATACCTGATCCTAGACATATCTTTATGAAAGGATCGAGATCTAGTTTGATCAATTAGATTAGGATTTGCAGCGGAATAGCACACGAATTAGACGAAATTCAGCAACAATAATATGAATATTCAATCAAACAGTAACGGTTATAGAGAGAGAGTTTCCTACAAAAAGAATGTTTTCATTCATGCACAAGCTTCCCGAGAAGGGAAATTAGGTCAACATTCCTAATATAAGGAATGTGACATCAGCTGACGTCACTTGATAGTGACATCTAGCTGATTTATACAAACAACTGAAAGTAAACTAAACTACTGAAGATGTCCACAACAACCGAGGACACCTTCACTAAAAGTAACATACAACTACTGAAGTTATAATGTCTGAAGTGTAAGAACTTCAGATGTTTTACATAATATAACTACTGAAATGAAAACCATCTCAACTACTGAAGAGAACTACTTCAACTGTTGTGACAACATCTGAGAACTTCATCTTCAGACTTTGTCTTCAGCAGTTGTCTTCAGACTTTGTCTTCAGCTGTCGTCTTCAGCTGTTGTCTTCAGACTTTGTCTTCAGTTGTTGTCTTTAGACTTTGTCTTCAGTAGTTGTCTTCAGACTTTGTCTTCAGATTTTGTCTTCAGACTTTGTCTTCAGCAGTTGATAGATTACTTCAGTTGTTTTGATGTCTGTGGGACTTAAAGGTTTTTCTGATCTGGCTCATTGGTTCTTTTCGTCCAACAAACTCCCCCAGAACCAATGCAGCCAAAACCTTTAAAATTATTGAGGTCCCACTTATTGGCACAAACAAAATCTGGATCATCTTAGAATTCTTCAATATAAGCTCAGGCCAGGGAAGAGATTTCAGAAGGTTTGATTGGCAAAGGATGAATTGGAACTCTGTCTTGGGGAATTGGACACAGAGCTGTTACCCCATCCATGAAACCTACTTCCCAATAATAATTCTGTAAGACTCTTTGACATAGGCCTCAAGGAAAAAACTTGTTCTCCATTGTGAGTTCTTCAGCTCCACTTTCAAAGAAGAACTCAGGCCCATAGTACTCAAATAAGTACTAATATGCTTTCCATTTTTCAGCTCCACATTTTTATCTCTCTGTATGCAAACTCATCAGGATGAGGCCTTCAAGAAATAACTGGAGCTCATTTCTTCTTATTTCTTCAAGCTTCTTGTAGATTAACCCTTTCTTTACCATTTTGTTTTCTAGTAAGTTTGGAGTCATCTTAGACTTGTAAGCTCTCTTGAAGCCATCAAGGATTTCCCAGGGTGACACTACAATGGCCATCATTATCACAACATCTACAATCTTCTTTACTTGGCCATTGTATCTGCTTGGAATCTTCTTTTTGTGAATTCTGTCACTTACTCTGGGGTCAGGCCAAATTCTCACTCTCTCTTTCTGATATGGAATGTAAATCTGAGAGCAACAACCTCTGAGCATGTTTCTTCATAGCTTGTATGGATGAAGACTTGCGAAACTCTTTATCAATCATCCTTAACAATTGCTCATCATGTTGTTTGTGCTGTTCTTCTTCTTCCAGTTTGAGTTTTACCATTTGCCTTTGAAAGTCAGGTGTGGTGTTGTTGGTTGATTCCTAGGCGCAGACATTTTTATCTTGAGAACAACAGAGAGTGGGAGACTATCATCCTCATCATCTTCTTCTTCTTCTTCCATCCTCAACTCCCTTCTCTTCCTCTTAGGTGCATCATTGGTAATGGGTTGAGTAGGTTATTGTGTAAAGGAGTTGGTTTTGAGGGTTGTGAGGTGGTTGTTTTGGTTTGGGTGATTGTGCAGGCTGCTCTAGCATCTTGGATGTGAGTGAAGCTTTGGATAATTTTGCCATATCGGTCCTTTTCCCAGCACCGCTTCATCAAGAGCTTCTATATCAATCTTTTGTTAAATACTTCAGAAGAACAGATTCTGGTGGTTATCTCCAAAATACAGTCTCTGGACCATGATTTTACTTTAATGATTGACCTTCCCAAATGTTTTGATATAAATCTTGCCATAGTTTCCAGCCTTTCCCTTTCTTTCTCACTCCAACTTGGCTATCTTTGTTCAATCTCTTGAATCTCTAACCTTTTGATTTCAGAGTCAAGTTTCGCAGTGTCAAATCCTTCTCTGAAGAGTTGATCAATAATCTTATCCATAGATCTGCTATGTTGCTCATCAGCTTCTTTGATCAATTCTTCTAACTTTTTCTCACCTTCAGTCTTTTCAGAGCCTTCTTCCTCTTATAGGTGATCATATCCTTTTCTTCCTCTCTTTTTCTGCTTCCTCTTCAGCTCTTTTTCTTTTGTCTACTTTCACTGACTTAGACTCCCCCTTTTTGGGTGCATGGGGTTGTAGTGGTGTGAATGTCAGAAAGTCTCTTAGAAACAGCAGCATCACTAAAGATTGAAGATTTGAGGAAAGCCTCTCATCAATGGCTTGATGTACAGTGTTTGTGATTATGGAAGTGATGAGAGGTAAGGATGTTTGAAAGGCAGCAACCATTAGCTCAGAGGGGTTCTATCCCTGAGAAATGGCACCTGAAGCAGAGGCTGGTGGCAATTGTTGAGAGTGGCTCAGTGTGGGGATAGTTTCAGGAGAAACTGCTATATGTGGGTGAATGTGGGCAGATAAACTTGATTCTTGTGACATTTTGGCAAGCAGTTCTTGTAGTCTGCATACCCCAGTCTCAAGAATAGTACTATAGGCTAGAACATCAAAGAAAAAGCCCAGGTCATCATCAGTCTATGCTGAATCAGCTGACCTCCTGATGAAATCAGGATGAACATGTGCTGAGGGTAGATCAATATTCACAAGTGCCCCTATTTCTCGGAACTGGGGACTTCCAGCCTCAGGATGATATCCTTCATTGGCAGTTGCCTCTGGTGAGACTTAGAAATGATACCATCTTCATCCTGATCATGTGCTGAACAAGGAAAAGGGCAGCCTCACCAGATGTTCTAATCTCCTCCTCTACAAAGGAAGATTGAACTCTGTAATCCCTGTGTGGTGGGTTATCAACTACATTATAATCCTCTCCCACAATTGTTGAGGTTTTCCCAGTGGTAATAGGTTTCTGGGGAGGGGGGTAGAGGAATGTAGTTGAGTCAGCACTTGTGCAATAACTACAGTTGGCTTGTAGGGGTGGCTTCAGTGGGAGATAGGTGTGAAAAGGATTGCACCTGGGGTGAATGGTGCTCTTCAATGGCAATCCTCTCAAGTGAGAGAGATTCCAGTAATGTGGTTTCCCCATTTTTGGTTGCATCAGGATCCTGTTGAGAGGATACCTGAGCGGTTTCAGCTGGTAGAGTCCTGGAAACTACAGGGGGATTACTACCATAGTTTCAACCTTCCTTTGAGTTGCAAGGGCATCATCAGGGGACTCAACTCCCTGAGTGTAGCCTTTTTGGTTTGTTTGGAAGGAGGTTTGGAGGGGACTCCAAGGCCAACAGGGCCATCACATTGTAACTGATTCATGATTATGGCATAAGAAACCTGGGATAATAGCCATCTATTAGCTATAGGTTTCATTGCCAGATCTTTTAATTCTAAAAATATAATTTCAGAAAAATTTAAGCTTTGGCGTTCAAGAATAGAATACAATACCTGCTGCCACCTGATGACATTTGATCCCATGAAGAGGTTTGTGGGCAAGGCAAACATTGATCATGTGGAGATTAGGCGTTCAGCATCATGGAAGTGCTTCTTCAGAATGGTTGTAGCACTTAGGTCGCCCTCATATCCATGGTTGATGAATGAGAGATCAATGTGCCCTCGGGTATTTGGTGACAAAGGGAGCATCATTTAGATCTAGGGTTTGGGAATGATAGCAGGAGTGACTACCACCTTCTTCTGGTTACAAATGACCGGAGAGTGATTGTGACATCATTTCACCAGTATGGATGGTGACATTTGTCCAGAATTGACGAAGAGAGTCGGGATAAATGGTTGGATTCAGAAGAAAAGCAGTTCGATACGGGGAATCAACCATCAGATCAATAGCATCATCAAACTTAGTCCAAAAGCCGATTTTGTGAAGTAGGCAACACAGTTTTGTCGTGGTTTGATTTGCATGGTCGCCATTAATGGAAGATGAACGTTCTGAAATCGATTTATGAAAAGTTTGAAGTTAGGGTTAGGTATTTATAGGTTATGAAACGGCTGAAAGAAAACAGCTGAAAGTTTTGGTTTTAGTCATCATTTGTTAGAAAACAACTAAAGACATGGTTTTAACTTTCAGATATAAACAACTGAAGACTTGGTGTTTGTCATCAGTAGTTGAAAACTACTGAAGACTTGGGTTTGGCTTCAGTTGTTTTGAAATGAAACAGCAGTTGTTTGAAACAATTGAAGAATAAAATTACTCATCAGTTGTTGTCGTCAATTCACATATCTCAGTTGTTTCATTTGACCTTAACACTTACTCAGCAGATTCTGTTTTTCAGATGTTGCATTGGTCATCAGTACTTATCTGTTAGAACAACTTCAGTAGTTGTAACCACATCAGTACTTTGCAACAAATAAAGTACTTCAGTACTTTTAAGTAATTTAGTCTTCAGTAGTTATGAAAACTGCTGAAGATAAAATACTTCAGTACTTATTTTTGACAGTTGTATACTGATGCTCATCAGTACTTGTGAGCTGAGATCATCAGTAGTTGTCAAATTATTCAAGCTACAGCATACCAAGCCTTAGCACTAGATTTTGAAAAGTTGCACTGTCCAAAGGCTTAGTAAATATATCTGCAAGCTCATCAGCACTAGGAACAAACTTTGGATCAATTAGACCTTTTTCATAACAATCCCTGATAAAATGATGTCTGATCTCAATATGTTTGGTCCTAGAATGCTGGATAGGATTCTTCACAATACAAAGAGCAGAAGCACTGTCCATCAGTAAAGGAGTCTTAGTTTCTGTAATGTCATAATCCATTAATTGATTCTGAAGCCAGAGTACCTGAGATGTACAATGTGCAGCAGCAATGTACTCTGCTTCAGCAGTGGATGTAGCAACAGAGGTTTGTTTCTTACTCTGCCAAGAAACTAAACAGTTGCCTAGAAATTGGCTGATACCAGAGGTTGATTTTTTTGTTAATTTACACCTGCATAGTCACTATCAGAGAAAGCAACTAATTTGCAAGAGTGCCTAGTGGAATACCAAAGTCCTAGAGATTGAGTTCCTTGCAAATATCGAAAGATCCTTTTGACTGCAATCATATGGGATACTTTAGGTGTAGCCTGAAATCTAGCACATACACAAGTTGCAAACATAATGTCTGGTCTAGAAGCTGTAAGGTACATCAAGGAACCAATCATACATGTGTAAAGATTTCATCAGCTGCTTTACCTTTCTGATCAGCATCTAGTTGTGTGGTGCTGCACATGGGAGTAGAGCGGGCTTGCAGTTTTGTAAATCAAACTTTTTCAATAAATCCTTTATATATTTTGACTGATGAATGAAAGTTCCATCAGCCTTTTGTTTGATTTGCAACCCCAGAAAGAACTGTAATTCTCCCATGGCACTCATTTCAAACTTTGGTTGCATCAACTTAGTTAAGGCATCACACAACTTGGTGGATCAGAGAATGCAAAAATAATATCATCACATAAATTTGAACAAGGAGCTTAGCATGCCTACTTTCTTAATGAAAAAGGTTTTATCTAAGGAGCCTCTAGTGAATTATTTTGAAGAAGAAAGTTAGATAGTGTGTCATACCAGGCTCTGGGTGCTTATTTTAGCCCATAAAGAGCCTTATCAAGTTTATACACCAATCTGGATGTTTATGATCTTCAAAACCTGGTGGTTGCACACATAAACTTCTACTTTTATTTTACCATAGAATGCACTTTTGACATCCATTTGAAAAACTTTGAGATTATGAAAAGCAACATAAGCTAAAAACAATCTGATTGCTTCCAGTCTGGCTACAGGGGCAAATGTTTCATCATAATCAATACCTCTTCTTATGAAAACCCATGTACAACCAGTCTGGCCTTGTTCTTGAAAATTTGGCCTTTTTCATCAGTTTTATTCCTAAACACCCATTTAGTGCCTATTGCACACTTACCTTGGGAAGATGAACCAATTCCCACACTTGCTGCTTTTGAAACTGAAGAAGCTCTTTGCTATGCTTCAACCCATCCATTGTCTCTTAATGCATATGATAGTTCTTTGGCTCTTGCTGACTGATGAAGAGAGCGTAGAAGCAAAAGTTGGACAATTGACTTCTAGTTGAAACACCAGCATTGATGTGACCAATGATCTGAGACATTGAATCGTCAGTTCTTGATACTCAATGAGATCTGTGCAAGTGTTTATAGGTGATTCAGCAACAACAGATGGTGATCCAGATTCTTGAAACCTAGAATGAGATGACAATTCAAATGAAGTAGAGGATTTAGAGATCTTATCAGCATTTGTTATGGATGGAACTGCTGAAGTTACAGGAACATCAAGTTTAGTAGACTCAGGTAGTTGATCACTAAAACATGCATTTATACCACAGATGGATAACAATGGCAGGAGATGATGGAATCACAGAATCTGCAACATTGGAGACTGATAAGGAACATATTGCAGTATGTCCAGATCAAATAACTCCACAGGTTTTGTGGGATTTTCTCCTTTGGAGATTCATTAAACTTCACATGCAAGGTATCTTCTACAATCTTTGTTCTAAAATTAAAAACTCTATATGCCTTGCAAGTGGATTAATACCCAACAAAGTACCCTGCATCCACCTTTGATTCAAACTTCTGAAGTGGATCCTTTGTGTTGAGAATATAACAAGGTCACCCAAATGCTCTAAAGAAGGAAATCAGAGGAGCCAAATGATGTAACACTTCATAAGGAGTCGTCATCAACATTTGATTTACCAATACTCTATTTTGCACATAGCAAGCTGTGTTAACAGGTTCAGCCCAAAAGGTTAGTGGCAAACCAGAATCAGCCAACATTGACCTTGCAGCTTCAATAGGGTCCTGTTCTTTCTCTCCACCACTACATTTTGTTCAGGAGTTCTTGGAATGCTAAACTGCCACTCTGATTCCCTTAGAGAAATAGAATTCATCAAGTGTGTGATTTCTAATATCTGTGCCATTATCACTCCTCACACACTTGACAGAAAGAGAATACTGCTTTTCCACATGAAACACAAAGTAGATGATAGTTTGACCAGCCTCATCTTTTGAATGTAAGAAGAAGGTCCATACAAATCTGGAATAATCATCCACAGTTACCAGATAGTATTTTTTCTTTGCCATGCTCATCACTCTTACTGGACCAAAAAGATCCATATGCAGTAATTGCAAGCAGGTAGTGGACTTTGGTTCTTCTATTGGAGGGAATGATACTTTATGTTGCTTTCCTTTTAAACAAGCAGAGTAGTTGTCATCTAATTTGAACTCCTTTAATGGCGGACCTCTCACTAAACCATGAAGGATGAGTTGATTCATGTTTCTAAGATTCACATGACCAAGCCTTCTGTGCCAAAGTTCAGATTCCTGAGGAGAGGCCTTAGAGAACAGACATGGATGGCCTTTTAGATCAATTTTCTTTGATAACTCTAAGGCATATACTCTACCAATCCTGTTGGCCTTCAGGAGAGTATGTTCATCCAATATCTTGTCTATCATACTCAAAACATTGAAAGACAAAATTCGACAGTTCTGACTGGTGAAAAGTGCAACATGCCTTTATCACACATTTGACTGACACTCAACAAGTTGTACTTGAGATTCTCCGCATGGTTAACATCATCAAACCTTATTTCACCATTTGAAACAAAGCCTTTGCCGATGATGTAACCCTTAGCATGATTACCAAAAGAAACAAATCCCTTCTTTCCTTAAGAGTAGTCATGAAGAAGAGATCTGCTACCAGTCATATGCATAGATCATCCACTGTCCACATACCAGATACTTCTATGGCATGTTGAAGAACCCTGCATATATCATAACAACTAGTTAGCTTTTGAGACCCAAACCATTTTGGTTTTGGGTCTGTTCTTATCAACAAATTTTATACTAACTGATTTGTCATGATTAACAGCCTTTGAAGATGGAGATGGTGCTGAAAAGGATTTCTTTTATTTTGGCTTAGTTTTCCTTTTCAGTGGTTTAATCACAGGTACATCTATTTGGTTAACTCTCCCCAACAGATGTTGAACCATCATAAGAAGTTATGTCTGATTAGTTGTTAAATCGTTCAGTTCAGCAGACACATCAGTACTTGTTTGTGAATGGTTCCTGTGACACGCCATGTCCTCCTTGAAAGACACAGACTTAGTCTGTTGTTTTGATACTCCTTGAGGAATATTTTCAGCTGTTTTATGATAAACCTCTTTCTTCTGTTTAGATTTTTGTGAAGACTTTGGTTTATCAGGTTGAGATGTTTGTGGCATAAACTTGGTTTCAAATTCATCTTTCATTTTATTAATTTTCTTTTTAATGATTTTATCTTTGTTAAATTTGGAACCCTTTCTGTACCAACATTCATTAGTGAGATGATTGAATAGACCACATATTTCACATGGCTTTTTCTTCATCTTCTGTTGATCAGCTGTTGAAGAAGATGAAACTACTGAAGGTGTGTTCTTTAGTACTTTCTTCCTCTCAGTACTTATGTAAAGTACTGAAGGATTTGTAACAACTAAAGACTTGTTCTTTAGAAGTTTTCTATCAATACATTTGGATTTCCTGATAGATTCTTCAGTAGTTGTCAAACCATGTTTGGTTCCATTGGTTTGAAATGTTCTTCAGGCGTTGTTACTTGCTCTTCAGTACTTTGAATACCTTTTGAGACAACACCTGAAGTGTTCAGCTTTTCTTTGATCATGTGTTCATTAGCAGTAAGACCATCAGCTGATTGATTAGCTGAGTACTATTACTGACTTCATCCTCTGATTGTACATTATCACTTGAGGATGAGACACATGATGATGTGGTTTGGGAATTGATTTCACCTTCAGATTTTACTTCTGTCTTGGGAGTAAAATCTGTAGGAGGTTTAGTGTGATTATATCCAATCCCAAACTTCACATTTGAAGCAGTTTGCTTACTGAGAAGCATTTCAAACCCCTTGCAAGATGTTACCCAGCCTTCACACTCAACTTGAGTAGCTGCAAGTGTTTCTTTGAGACTCTTATGATTTTCTAAAATGACCTCTACCTTAGCCTTTTCATCAGTGATTTGGCATTTTAATTTGTAAATCTCATCATCTTTTTCTTTTAAAACAGACTCAAACTCAGCTTTTCTTTTCGAAATCACTTTCTCTAGGTCAAGATTTTGATTAATTAAAGCTATATTTGCTTCTCTAATTGAGGCAAAAGCAGCTATGCATGACTCAGAACACAACATGGCCTTAGCCTCAGAAGATACTTGTGGTACCTGTGATGATGAAGTATTTGAGCATGAACCATCAGTAGACTCCAGGGCCATAAGAGCAAGATTTCAAAAAGGATTTTCATCACTGTGTTGACCAGCACCAGAAAACATTTGTTCAGAATAACCAGAAAGATCATCTGGTAAACTACTCCAGTCAACAAGTCCAGGAGTGAAAAAGCTTTGATGTGATTTAGATTAAGATTGAGATTGTTGACTTGATGGTTGAGGCTTAGGTAGGGCATGTGATTGTTGAGCTATGGGTACTGGAACCTGATTGGACTGAGGCATGTAAAAACATGGATAAGGATATGGCATTTGACCTTGAGGAACAAAATATACAGGAGATGATTGAATTTGTGAATGATGACCAGAATTGGTAGAATGTTGCTGTTTTGTGAATTATTGCCCTGAAAGGTCACAAAGGGTGTAGAAGAGTTAGATCCATATGATCTACACTCTCTTGCAAAATGTCCAAGTCTATGGCACTTGTGACACCTCAACTTGCTCCTGTCAAAACCAACTTTGGTTTTTTCCAGAGAGACCAGGGAATTTTCTACCTGTCCTTTTATAAAAATTTTGAGATCTGATATTAACTAATTCCATTTGGCTCAAAATATCCATCTCTTCCAAATCATCATCAGCAATTCCTTTCAAATCATCCATCAAAAAGCACAGATTGTCACTATTACATCCTGAATTACAATCAATACCAGCAAAAGCATGATCTCCACTGTTTGAAGAGAAATCAATATGCTTATCACAAGAACTTTTTGATGCTTCCCAGATGAAGTCAGTTTCCTTTTTTGTTCTATCTCTCTTTCAAATGTTAACAATTTCCCATGAAGTTGGGTGAGAGATAGATTGTCTAGATTTACACCGGAGCGTAGGACAATAGTATACGTGTCCCATCTCTCAGGCAGGGATCTAAGAAATCTGGTGTTCATCTGACTGTTTGTATATTCATGTTTAACCATTTTCACTTCAGATATCAAAGAGGAGAATCGCTCAAACTGTTGAGTCAGTGACTCACCCTTGCTATGAGAGAATGTCTCATATTGCTGGGCAAGGATTTCTCTATTGTTTGCTGAGACCTCATCAGTTCCTCCAAATTGTTCTTTCAGAGCAACCCAGAGGTCATGAGCAGATTCATGATGCATAAGTCCAGAATAGATTTCATTAGGCAGTGCCATGGCCAGAATTCCATGGGCTTTAGCATCAATTTCAAACAGTTTCAGATCCTCATCTGAATATTGCTCTTTCTTCTTCGGAACCATTTCATTGGTTTCCGGATTACTCACCATAGGCTTAGATGGTCCATGAACCATAGATTTCCAACAACCTGAACTGTTGACAGACAGGTGATGGAGCATTCGTCGTTGCCATATGTTGTACTCACTCCTAACAAGCATCAGAGGCTTTGTTGATGTAGCCATTTTCACCAATTCAAACAGGTTCAATGAGATTTTAACAGATCTAACTCAAAAACTCAGCAACACAGTTTAAAACAAGAAGAATCTCAAATTAATTCATAGGAAGCAACAGAAAAACAAACTCTACAACCAATTCTTGCAAATTTGCTAATTCGATCAAACTTAGATATCAAGAGAACAGTTTCAGTGATCAATTGTTAAATCGATCAATGATTACCTGCTCTGATACCATTTGAAAGGATCGAGATCTAGTTTGATCAATTAGATTAGGATTTGCAGCGGAATAGCACACGAATTAGACAAAATTCAAGCAAGAATAATATGAATATTCAATTAAATAGTAACGGTTATAGAGAAAGAGTTTTCTGCAAAAAGAATGTTTTCATTCATGCACAAGCTTCCCGTGCAGGGAATTTAGGTCAACATTCCTTTTATAAGGAATGTGACATCAGCTGACGTCACTTGATAGTGACATCTAACTGATTTATACAAACAACTGAAAGTAAACTAAACTACTGAAGATGTCCACAACAACTGAGGACACCTTCACTAAAAGTAACATTACAACTGCTGAAGTTATGACGTCTGAAGTGTAAGAACTTCTGATGTTTTACATAATATAAAACTACTGATTACAAACTACTGAAATGAAAACCATCTCAACTACTGAAGAGAACTACTTCAGCTGTTGTGACAACTTCTGAGAACTTGATCTTCAGACTATGTCTTCGACAGTTGTCTTCAGACTTTGTCTTCAGCTGTTGTCTTAAGACTTTGTCTTCAGCTGTTGTCTTCAGACTTTGTCTTCAGACTTTGTCTTCAGCAGTTGTCTTGAGACTTTGTCTTGAGACTTTGTCTTCAGACTTTGTCTTCAGACTTTGTCTTAGACTTTGTCTTCAGACTTTGTCTTCAGACTTTGTCTTCAGACTTTGTCTTCAGACTTGTCTTCAGACTTTGTCTTCAGACTTTGTCTTCAGACTTTGTCTCAGACTTTGTCTTCAGACTTTGTCTTCAGACTTTGTCTTCAGACTTTGTCTTCAGACTTTGTCTTCAGACTTTGTCTTCAGACTTTGTCTTCAGACTTTGTCTTCAGACTTTGTCTTCAGACTTCGTCTTCAGACTTCGTCTTCAGACTTCGTCTTCAGACTCGTCTTCAGACTTCGTCTCAGACTTCGTCTTCAGACTTCGTCTTCAGACTTCGTCTTCAGACTTCGTCTTCAGACTTCGTCTTCAGACTCGTCTTCAGACTTCGTCTTCAGACTTCGTCTTCAGACTTCGTCTCAGACTTCGTCTTCAGACTTGTCTTCAGACTTTGTCTTCAGACTTTGTCTTCAGACTTTGTCTTCAGACTTTGTCTTCAGACTTTGTCTTCAGACTTTGTCTTCAGACTTTGTCTTCAGACTTTGTCTTCAGACTTTGTCTTCAGACTTTGTCTTCAGACTTTGTCTTCAGACTTTGTCTTCAGACTTTGTCTTCAGACTTTGTCTTCAGACTTTGTCTTCAGACTTTGTCTTCAGAATTTGTCTTCAGAATTTGTCTTCAGAATTTGTCTTCAGAATTTGTCTTCAGAATTTGTCTTCAGACTTTGTCTTCAGACTTTGTCTTCAGACTTTGTCTTCAGACTTTGTCTCCAGACTTTGTCTCCAGACTTTGTCTCCAGACTTTGTCTCCAGACTTTGTCTCCAGACTTTGTCTCCAGACTTGTCTTCAGACTTTGTCTTCAGACTTTGTCGTCAGACTTTGTCGTCAGACTTTGTCGTCAGACTTTGTCGTCAGACTTTGTCGTCAGACTTTGTCGTCAGACTTTGTCTTCAGACTTTGTCTTCAACAGTTGATAGATTACTTCAGTTGTTTTGATGTCTGTGGGACTTAAAGGTTTCTCTGATCTGGTTCATTGGTTCTTTTGGTCCAACACTTTGGGATCCTTTTGAGAATCAAGCATCTCTTGTAGCTTGACTGAAGATAGTTGAAACTTTTCTAGTTTCACTTTAGTAAGGGTTTGTTCAGCTTTACACTGAGCTCAGTTAGTTGCTTATTCTCAGCTGCAAGAGTGTACTTTTCAACATGCAATTTTTCAATGTCAGTGATGAAAGATTTTATTTTGATTTCAAAGCCTTTTCTCTCTCTTGAGCATCTCTGACTTTAGCTTTTCTTCTTTTATTTTGTCTACCAATTTGTGATTGTGCTCTCTATAACCTTGCAGTTCAGTAATGCATTTATCACTACAAAGGTTAGATTTTACCTTAGATGGCATTGAAGATCAACCATCATTGATGTGAGCCATGAGGGCATGATTTTGGAATTGAGGCTTTACTTCCTCTGCATACAGGCTCTAGTCACATACTCCATCTTGCTTAATAACAAGAGGATTTGTAAATGACTGACTACTTCCATCAGCTTGATTTGTTAGTTGAGGCTGAGTCAAATATGTTTGTTGGTGTTGTTCATGATGATACTACTGTTGATAATTATTGGAGTGAAAACTTGAGTTTGGTTGTGAAGATGACTGGCTCTGAGAATTCCTTTGAAAGTTGTTGTTTCTTCTGGGAGCATTACATTCTTTAGAGAAGTGGCCAATCATGCCACAGTTGAAGCACTTCACCTTGGAATTGTCATACCCAAGTTTGGTGTTTTCATTAAGGCTAAGCTTTCTTTCTTTTCTGAAAAAATTCTTGGCTCTCATTTCAATCATGGTCATTTGCCACAGAGTGAGAGTCTGATGGAAACTTATATGATTCAATCACCTGGGTCCACCTGGGTTTCTGCTTCTTTCATCAAGCTCCAATGTATCTATCTTGGCTATCATTATATCCAGGGTAGTACTCTCAAGATCAAGAGTGTTTTTATCATGGTCACATTTTGTTTCCAGATTTGTAGAAGACTACGCAACATTTTTTTGTTTAACACTTTGACTTATAAGTGACTCCCATGATCTCTAACTCATTCACCAGCTGCACAAATCTATGCAACTGTTTATAGATGGACTCCCCTTTGGAGTGATGAAAGGTTTCATACTGATTAACAAGCTTATCCTTGTTAATTTCAGCAACTTCATTGCTTCCCTCCCACATATTCATCTCACAAGTTTGATGTATTAGAGCGTAACGCTACGGAATAAGAACAAGAATTAGACAAATTGTCGCAAGAATTTGATGCTCGTATGCATTAAGAACAAATACAGTTATAACGAGAGAATATATTTCTGTAACAAGGAATGTTTTAAGAATATCGAATATTTCTGATCAAATCATTCATTTATTACAATAGGTTGACACTCCTTATATAGAGTGCAATCGCTGCTGTTATCACGGGAAAGTGACAACTAGCAGATATATTACAAAAATAACTAACTCTTAACAAACTACTGAGAACATATCAGAGTGTTAAGTACAGAATAAGAAACTACTAATAAGAAACTACTGAAACTACAACGACTGAAGAACAAGCTCTTCAGTCGTTTTACAAAACTACTGATAAATATAAAACTACTAATGAGCACAACAACTGAAGAAGTATTCTTCAGCTGTTGTGTCAAACTATTGAAAAGATAAAACATAAAACTACTGAAAGGTAAACCGTCACAACTACTGAAGAAGACCTCTTCAGCTGTTGTGACAACGTCTGATACTTTGGTCTTCAGCACTTGTCTTCAGACTTTGTCTTCAGCACTTGTGTCTTCAGACTTTGTCTTCAGCACTGTGTCTTCAGACTTTGTCTTCAGCACTTGTCTTCAGACTTTGTCTTCAGCACTTGTCTTCAAACTTTGTCTTCAGCATTTGTCTTCAGACTTTGTAATCAGCTGTTGTCTTCAGCTGTTGTGGTCTTCAGTAGTTGTTGTGACGTCTGTGGGACTTAAAGGTTTTTCTGATCCGGCTCATTTGTTCTTTTGGTCCAACAAACTCCCCCTGAACCGATGCAACAAAACCTTTAAGTTTATTGAGGTCCTACTTATTGTTGGCAGAATGGTTGGTCTTTTTCCTTCTTGATCAGTTGAGAAGATGACCCATATAAGCACTGGCCTAGAAATGAGTCTCTGATGATTTGGTTGGCAATGTGTGGATGGGAGCTCTGTATTGGGGAATTGGACACTGAGTTGTTCCCCCATCCATGAGACTCACTTCCCATGTATAAGCCTGTAGGATTCTCTGGTGTATGCTCTGAGAAACATAATTTGTTCTTTCATGGTCAGGTTCTCGGCTTCACCATCAAACAATCCTTCACGCCCATACAGCTCTGAGATGTACTTGGCCTGTTTACCATTTTTGAGCTCAACTGTTGTAATCTGTCTGTATGCAAACTCATCAGGATGAGTCCCTTCAAGTAACAGACTGAGCTCATTTTGTTTGAAGTTCTCAAGCCTCTTGTAGACTAACCCCTTTTTAATAATTTTGTTCTCTAACATCTTTTGGGGTGGCTGTTTAGTCTCATAGGCCTTCTTGAAATCTTCTACAATCTCCCAGGGTGATACTACAAGGACCACTGTGATCTCTTCATCTACGATCCTTTTTACTTGGCCCTTGTATCTCGAAGGAATGTCTTTCTTTACAATCCTATGAGCCACCCTAGGATCAGGCCATACTCTCACCTTTTCCTTCTGATATTGAAATGTGTTGGCAAGGGTGTACAACCTTAGAGCTTCTTTCTTCATACTTATTATTGATGACGAAGCAGCATAAGTTTTGTCAATGCTTTTCAACATTTCATCATCATGAAGCCTTTGCTGCTGTTCTTCTTCAATCTTTACTCTCACAGCTTCCATCTGTGAGGTGGGAGTGATGGGCATGGGTTTGGCTTTAGCCAATGTTAGGACTGCAGACAGAGGCAGCCTATCTTCTTCCACATCATCCTCTTCTTCTTCTTCTTCTAGCCTCAACACCCTTCTCTTCTTCTTCTTCTTCTAGCCTCAACACCCTTCTCTTCTTCTTCTTAGGTGCATCATCGGCTGTTGGTTTAGAGGGTAAGGGAGTTGGTTTTGTGGGTAGTGGTTGTGGTTGTTTTGGAGAGGGAATGTTGACAGGCTGGGTTAGCATTATGGAGGTGAGTGTTGCTTTTGAGTATTTGGCTAGCTTAGTCCTACTCCCTGCTCCTGCTTCATTCAAAGCTTCGACTACTAACCCCTTAGTGTATGCCTCAGACGAAGAGATCTTGGAGGTTACGGCCAAGATGCTGTCCCTGGTCCATGATTTTACTTCGATCAATGATCTCCCAAGGTATTTGCTGATGAATCTGATCATGATCTCAAGTCTCTCTCTATCCATAGTGCTGTAGCATGCCCATCTTTGTTCGATCTCTTCGATCTCTAATTTTCTTATTTCAGAATCCAGCTTTTTAGTGTCGAAACCTTGCCTAAACAGCTGATCAATGATATTGTCCATTGATCTGCTGTGTTCAGCATCAGCCTCTTTAACCATTTCGTTCAAGTTCTTCTCTTTCTCAGCACTCTTCTTTTTCTTGTATGTGACATGAAAATCTTTTTGACTTTCATGTACTTTTTCAATTTCAGCTCCCTTCTCAATCACATTCTTCTTCTCTTTTTTGGCCTCATACACACAATCCTTCTCTTTTTCCACCTCTTTATCTTTCTCTTTCTCTCTCTCCTTCTCCATCCTCTTTCTTTTAGCTTTCACCGCTGAACGCTCCCCCTTTTTGGGTGCATTGGTTGCAAGGGATTGAATAGCAAAAAGTTGTTGGCTCAGTACATCCTCCACCAAAGGTTGTAAGACCATAGAAAGTCTCTCATCAACAGTTTTAATATCGAATTCGGTTAGCTGTGGTGTGATGAGAGATAGGGGATTTTGAGGGATAGCATCCATTTGCTCAGGGGGGTTTTGGTCCTGAGAAATGGTGCCAGAAACAGAGGCAGGTGGCTGAGAATTTTGTAGTGGCTGTGTGTTTAAGGGACCTTCAGAGGAAGGTGCCATCTGTTGGGTGAATGTGGTGGCAGATGGTCTTTCTCCTTGAGAGTGTTGGTCAAGTAGTTTTTGCAGCGTACTGACTTCCTCCTCTAGGATTGTGTTCTGGGCAAGAACATCATAAAAGAAGCCCAGGTCATCATCAGCAGATGCTGAATCACCTAACCTCCTGCTTGTAGCAGGATGTACATGCACTGGGTGTAGACCGGTTGTAGCATGTGCCCCTTTATCGTGGAACTGGGGACTTCCAGCCTCAGGACTTTGTCCTTCATCAGTTGTTGCCTCTGGTGAGGTCTTAGGAATGTTACCAGCCTCAGTCTGATCATATGCTGATTCAGAAGAGGTGGCAGCCTCCCCAGATATTCTGGTCTCCATATCCACACCAGGAGATAGAACATTTAAACCCCGATGCTGTGTGTTGTCAGAAGCATGGTGATCCTCGTCCTCAATAACTGTGGTTCTCCCCTTTGTTGGTGGTTGTTGGGGAGGAGGAGAGGCATGCAGCCGAGTCAGCACGTTTGCAATGATAAGGGTGGGACTTTGGGGGGCGGTTGCATGGGGAGATGGGGTAAAAGCAGTGTGCACCTGGGGAGAATGGTGCTCTTCAATGGCAATCTCTTCAAATGAGGAAGATCCCAGATTTGTGGGTACCCCTTCTGTGGTTGCTACAGGATCCTTTTGAGAGGAATCCTGAGCGGCTGTGGCTGGGAGAGTCCTTATATCCACTAGGGGGTTATAACCAGTGGATATAGCCTGCGTTTGTGTTGCAGGGGCATCCTCAAGGGACTCATTTCCCTGAGTAGCCTTTTTGGTCTTCTTTTTAGTGGGTTTGGTGGGGACTTTTGATTTGGAGGTGGTGGCTGTGGGTTCCAGCTGCGTGGGTTTGCGCAGCTTGGCAGCCATTTTGAGTGATTGGTCAGCGTTGTGCCGGGAGTATACTTCAGGCAATACAGCCATAGCAGGGACTCCCAGGCCAACAAGTCCCTCAGCTTGAAGCTGTTTTCATTATGGCCATTATGAACCGAGGATATAATATCCAACGGTTAGCGGTTTGTTTTGAGCCATATCCTTGAGCTCTAAAAATAGTATTTCCGAAAAATTTAAAGGTTGTTGCTCAAGGATGGAGTACATTACCTGTTGCCACCTTGTGGACATTTGATCCCATGATGAATTCTTGGAGGCAAGGCATACATTTACCATATGAAATATGAGACGTTCGGCATCCGGGAAATGTTTCTTCAGTAAGGTAGATGCACTCAGGTCACCCTGGTATCCATGGTGGGCAAATGATTGATCTGTTGTGCCCTTTGGATAACCAGTTGGGAAAGTGGCATCATCCAGATTAAGGGTTTGTCGAAGAGTGTCTGGAGTGATAACCACTTTTTGGCCATGGACAAACGATTGAAGAGACTCTGTGTCATTCTCCTCAGAGACCAAAGTGACGTTTGTCCAGAATTGATTAAGGGATGCGGCATATATGGTGGGATTGACCAGAAACGGCGTTTTGTAGGGTGATTGAACCATTAAGTCAATGGTGTTTTGAAACTTGGTCCAGTATGGCGATTTGGTGAGATGTGCGACACAGTTGTGTCGTGGTTTTAGTTGCATGGTCGCCATTGATGAGAGAGGGTAGAGAGTTTTTGAACGTTAGGTTTGAGAAGAGAAGATAAAAACTCTGAAGGTATAAGGTATTTAAAGGGTCGGGATAGAAAACGACTGAAGGTTTTGGTGTGAGTCATCAGTTGTTGAAACGCTGATGATGTGGTATTAACCGTCAGACGTTGAAACAGCTGAAGTCTCAGATTTAGTCATCAGTAGTTATAAAACTACTGAAGACAGTTTTGACTTCAAGTGATGAAACAACTGAAGACTTGGTATTAGTCATTAGTAGTTGTGAAACTACTGAAGACAGGTTTTGTCAACAGTTGTTGTAAACAGCTGAAGACTTGGTGTTAGTCTTCAGTAGTTGTAAACTACTGAAGACATGGTTTTGGCTTCAGTTGTTTTGAAACAGTAGTTGTAGAAACAACTAAAGAGAAATTACTCATCAGCTGTTTTCATCAATTCTTAGCTTTTCAGCTGTTTCATACTGTCCTCAACACTTACTCATCAGACTTGCATCTGCTTTTCAGGTGTTTCATAGGACGTCAGTACTTATCTGTTTGTACTGATTTCAGTAGTTGTAACTACATCAGTAGTTGTAACTACTCAGTAGTTTAGAACAGATAAAGTACTTCAGTACTTGTGAGGCATTTGGCCTTCAGTAGTTGTAAAAACTACTGAGGGTGAAAGAACTCATCAGTATTTATATGTGACATGGTTACCATGATCACCAGTACTTATTACTGAGATCATCAGTAGTTGTCACTTATTCTAGCTGCAGCATACCAAGCCTTAACACCAGGTTGTGGAAAGTTGAACTATCCAAAGGCTTAGTAAAAATGTCTGCAAGCTCCTCAGCACTAGGCACAACATAGGATTAATTAGACCCTTTTCAACACAACTTTATAAAATGATTTCTAATTCTATATGTTTGGTCCTAGAGTGCTGGACTAGATTTTTGACAATGCAAAGAGCTGAAGCACTATCCATTAATAACAGAGTCTTAGTCTTTGTAATGCCATAGTCCAAAAGTTGATTCTGAAGCCAAAATACTTGGATGTAAACCTGTAGCAGCAATGTACTCGGCTTCAGCAGTGGATGTAGCAACAGATATTTGTTCTTACCTGCCAAGAAATCAAACAGTTGCCTAGGATTGACATCCACCAGAAGTTGATTTCCTGGTCAACTTACACCCTGCATAGTCACTATCAGAGAAAAAACTAATTTACAAGAGTGCCTAGTGGGATATCCATAAACTAGAGATTGTGTACCTTGCAAATATCTAAAGATCCTCATGACTGCAATCAGATGAGACTCTTTAGGTGCAGCCTGAAATCTAGCACAAACACATGTAGCAAACATAATATCTGGTCTAGAAGCTGTTAAATACATCAAGGACCCAATCATAAATCTATAAAGTGTTTCATCAACCACTTACCTTTCTGATCTGTATCCAGTTGTGTGGTGCTGCACATGGGGGTAGAACAGGGCTTACATTTTTGTAAATCAAACTTTTCCAAAAGATCTTTTGTGTATTTGGACTGATGAATGAAAATTCCATCAGCCTTTTGTTTGATTTGCAAACCCAGAAAGAACTGTAATTCTCCCATGGAACTCATTCAAACTTCTGTTGCATCAACTTTGTAAAGGCCTCACACAACTGGGGATCAGAGGATGCAAAAATAATATCATCTACATAAATTTGAACAAGTAGATTATGCTGCCCAGCTTTCTTAATGAATAAAGTCTTATCAATGGAGCCTCTAGTGAAATTATTTTCCAAAAGAAAGTTGATAATGTCTCATACCAGGCTCTAGGAGCTTATTTAACCATAGAGAGCCTTATCAAGCTTATACACCCAGTTAGTTAGGATGTTATTGTCCTCAAAGCCTGGTGGTTGACATACATAAACTCTTCTTTAATTTTCCCATACAAAAATGAACTTTTGACATCCATTTGAAAAACTTTAAGTTTTTGATAAGCAGCATAAGCTAAAAACAATCGAATTGCTTCCAGTCTGGCTACAGGGGAAAAGGTTTCATCATAATCTATACCTTCTCTTGTGCAAACCCCTGAACAACCAGTCTGGCCTTGTTCTTAACAATAAGCCCATTTTCATCAGTTTGTTCCTAAACACCCATTTAGTGCCTATTGCACACTTACCTGGAGGTAGAGGAACCAGTTCCCACACTTGCTGTTTCTTGAACTGAAGAAGCTCAAGCTACATGGCATCAACCCATCCATTGACCTTTAAAGCAATGTGATTCTTGGCTCTTGCTGACTGATGAAGAGAGCATAGAAGCAGAAATTCGACAATTGACTCTTGTGATACGCCAGCAGTGATATCACCAATGATTTGAGACATAGGGTGATTCTTCAGATCTTGATACACAATGAGATCTGTGCAAGTGTTTGCAGCAGGATCAGCAGCAACAGATGGTGATGGTGACTCATTTCCTTGAACCAATCAGTGGATGGTAATTCAAAGGGGGTTGAATTGAAGAAATCTCATCAGCATTTGTTGTGGATGGAGCTACTGGAGCTACAGGAACATCAGGTCTAGCTGAATCAGGCAGTTGATCACTAAACCTGAAGAGGGAGTACTACTATCATCATCATCATCAGCACCAGCAGTACCACCAGGTGGTGAACTGTTGACAGGAGCAACACAGGAGTTTGATAAGGAAATATTGCAGTATGTCCAAATCAAATAGCTCCACAGGGCTTTGTGGAATCTGTCCTAGGAGATTCATTAAACTTAACATGTAGAGTCCTTCAACCATCTTTGTTCTGCAGTTGAAGACTCTGTATGCTTTGCAAGTGATGAAATGACCAACAAAAAGTACCCTGCTCCACCGAGGATTCAATTTTTTGGAGTTGATCCCGTGTATTGAGAATGAAACAAGGACACCCAAATTCTCTGAAGAATGAAATTAGAGGGGCCAAATGATGAAGAACTTCATATGGAGTCTTCATCAACCTCTGATTTATAGAACTCTATTCTGTACATAAGAAGCGTATTGACAGCTTCAGCCCAAAAAGTCATTGGCAGTCCAGAATCAACCAACATGGACCTGCAGCTTCAATAAGGGTCTGTCTTTCTCTCCACTACTCATTTTGCTCAGGAGTTCTTGGGATGCTATACTATACCTCTTGATTCCCTTTGATAAGTAAAACTCATCAAGTGTGTGGTTTCTAAATTCAGTACCATTATCACTCCTCACACACTTAACTGGTAGGGAATACTGCTTCTCAACATGTAACACAAAGTTCATAATGGACTGTGCAGCCTCATCCTTTGAATGCAAGAAGAAAGTCCATACAAATCTGGAGTAATCATCCACAATTACCAGACAGTATTTCTTCTTAGCCATACTCATCACTTTCACAGGACCAAAGAGATCCATGTGAAGAAGCTGTAAGCAGGCAGTGGACTTAGGTTCTTCTATGGAGGGAAATGAAGCTTTGTGTTGTTTTCCTTTTAAACAGCAGTGTAGTTATCTTCACACTTGAACTCCTTCATTGGCAGTCCCCTTACTAACCCATGGTTTATCAGCTGATTCATGTTTTTGAGATTAACATGACCCAGCCTTCTATGCCATAGAATAGATTCTTGGGGGGAAGCCTTGGAAAATAGGCAAGGATGGCCTTTGAGATCTCTTTTCTTGGAAAGATCTAAGGCATACACTCTTCCTGTCCTGTTGGCCTTTAGGAGAGTGTGTTCATCCACACCTTATCAATCAAATTTAGAACTTTGGATGACAGAATCGACATCCGATGTCTGACGGTGAAAAGGAACATGGCCTTTGTCACACATTTGACTGACACTCAAGAGGTTGTACTTGAGATTTTCCACATGGTTAACATCATCAAACTTTATTTCCCCATTGGAAACAAAGCCTTTGCCAATGATGTAACCTTTTGCATCATTCCAAATGACACAACCCCTTCCTTCCTTTAGAGTAGTCATTAAGATGATCTGTTTCCTGTCATATGCATGGATCCTCCACTGTCTACATACCAGATGCCTCTAAGGTATGTTGAAGAACCCTGCAAGATATAACAAATTAGTTAGATTTTGAGACCCAACCTTTTTGGTCTTGGGCCTGTTCTCATCAACAGATGGTAAACTAACATGTTTGTTGGAAACAACAGCCTGAGAGGAAGAAGCTGGTGAAGACGGAATCCTTTGGCTTGGACCTCCTTTTCTGTGTTTCAACATAGGAACATCTAATTGGTTAACTCTTCCCAATAGATGTTGAACCATCATAACCAGCTGTGTCTGATTTTGGGATAAGGCTTTCAGCTCTTCAGACACATTGGCATTGGAGTTTGATAGTTTCCTATGTTGCACCTTCTTCTTTTGAGCAATCTCAGCTGTTACCTGTTTAACCCCTTCCTTTTGGATTTCTTTTGGACTTGAGGGTTACAGGATTTGATGTTGCTGGTACAAATGTGGCTCCAAACTCAGTTTTCATTTTAGCCATTTTCTCTTGAATTTCTTCTTTATGTTTGAGTTTGGATCCTCTTTTGTACCAACAATCATCTGTAAGATGATTGAACAAACCACATACTTCACATGGTTTTCTTCATCTTATGATGATCATCAACTAAAGAGGATGAAACTACTGAAGACTTGCTCTTCAGTACTTTAGAAGCATTATTTGCATTCTTGACTTCCTCTTTTGTAGTCTTCAAACTCTTTCTACTGACAGTTTTCTTCTCTTCAGTGCTGTCATTAGTTGGAGTTTGAACTTCAGGTGTTAAATCTTGCTCTCCAGTCCTTTCAGGACTTTCAGAAATAACTCCTGAGTTGATCATCTCTTTATCATGTGAGTGTCAGCAGTAGAACCATCAATATAGCTGATGGGTTCTGAGAGGCTTAGTGCTGACTTCAACTTTTGATGATGCTCTATCAAAAGGTGAATCACATGACGAGGTGGATTGGTTATTGCTTTCTCCATCAGATTCACTTCTGCTCTTGAAGCAAAATCTGTAGGAGGAGCAGTGTGATTGTAACCAATACCAAACTTCACATTGGAAGCAGATTGCTTACTAAGAAGCATTTCAAAACCTTTGCATGATTGTACCCATCGATCACACTTACCTGGGTGACTGCAAGGGTTTCTTTTAGACTTCTCTGGTCATCCAGAATAACCTCTAGCTTAGCCTTTTCATCATTTAGTTGGCATTTAAGCTTATAAATCTCATCATTTTTACAATTAAGAGCAGACTCAAACTCAGCTTTTCTTTTGGAAATGGTTTTCTCAAGCTCAAGTTTTTGATTTATTAGTGCTACATTTGCCTCTCTATTGAGACAAAGGCAGCAATGCATGATTCAGAACATAACTTGGCTATAGCCTCTGAAGATACCTGAGTTACCTGTGAAGATGATGCATTGAGCAGGAACCCTCAGTAAACTCCAGGGCCATGAGAGCCAGATTCGCAAAAGGACTGTCACCACCATGTTGACCAGCACCTGTGAACAGTTGTTCATGACCAGACATGTCATCCGGTAAACTGCTCAGTCAACACCTCCAGGGGTGAAGAAGCGTGTTGTTGAGGTTGAGAGGTTGATGAGATTGAGATGGTTGAGGTTCTGGTAGTGCATGAGGTTGTGGTACTATAGGAACTTGAACTTGATTTGACTGTGGCATGTAATAACAGGGTAAGGATATGGCATTTGACCCTGAGGAACAAAATATGCAAGAGATTGTGGTTGAGAATGATGACTAGAATTGACAGGATGTTGCCCTCTGTGTTGTTGACTATTGCCAGGGAAAGTCACAAAAGGTGCAGAGGAATTAGATCCAGATGATCTGCATTCTCTAGCAAAGTGTCCAAGCCTGTGGCATTTGTGACACTTCAACTTACTCTTGTCAAAAACAACTTTGGTTTTGCCAGAGAGTCCTGGGAACTTTCTTCCAGTTCTTTTGTAGAACTTCTGAGATCTGATATTTATCAAGGCCATTTGGCTCAAAATATCCATCTCTTCTAAGTCATCATCAGCAATCCCCTTGAGATCATCCATGATGAAGCATGATTGTCATTATTACGTCCAGTAAACTGACTATCAACACTCACAAATGCAGAATCAGAAGTGTTTGAAGAGAAGTCAATATGCTCATCATACTGGCATTCAGATGAAGCATATTCTAACTCATGACCAACCAAGGCAGTGTTGCCTGGTACAAAGTCTTTAAGGAGCTTTCCAGATGAGGACAGTTTTCGTTTCTTCTATCTCTCTCTCAAATGTGAGCAATTTCCCATGGAGTTGGGTGAGAGATAGTTTGTCCAAATTTGCACTGGAGCGTAGGACAATAGTATATGTGTCCCATCTCTCAGGCAGTGATCTGAGAAATCTGTTATTCATCTGGCTATTGGTGTACTCATGTTTGACCATTTTTAATTCAGAGATCAAACAAGAGAACCGCTCGAACGGTTGAGTCAATGTCTCACCCTTCCTATGAGAGAATGTCTCATATTGTTGAGCAAGGATTTCTCTATTATTTGCCAAGACCTCATCTGTTCCTCCAAATTGTTTTTTCAAGACATTCCAGAGGTCATGGGCAGTTTCATGATGCATTAGCCCAAAATAGATTTAATTAGGCAGTGCCATGGCCAGAATTCCATGGGCTTTTGCATCAATCTCAAACAACTTCTTATCATCATCTGAGTATTGCTCCCTCCTCTTAGGAACCATTTGATTGGTTTCCGGGTTATTCACCATAGGCTTGTGTGGACCATGTACCACTGATGTCCAACAACCTGCGCTGTTAACAGACAGGTGATGGAGCATTCGTCGTTGCCATATGTTATACTCATTCCTAACCAGCATTGGAGGCTTAGTTGAGGAACCAGTATTGTGAGGATCATTGGAAGGAGTAGTCATTTTGAGTCCAAATACAATTTAATTCAAGGTTTTAAACATTTTTATAAAGACCACAACAGACTCAATGAAAACCAAGAGAAAATCTCAGGATGATGACCAGAAAACACAGAAAATTCAATCTCTATAACCGTTTCTTGCAAAACACAAAAATGATAATTCAATCAAATTTGGATCTTGAATAGCAGTTTCAATAATCAATTATTAGATCGATCAATGATTAACCTGCTCTGATACCATTTGTCAGGATCAGTGATCACAAGTTTGATGTATTAGAGCGTAACGCAGCGGAATAAGAATAAGAATTAGACAAATTGTCGCAAGAATTTGATGCTCGTATGCATTAAGAACAAATACGGTTATAACGAGAGAATATATTTCTGTAACAACGAATGTTTTAAGAATATCGAATATTTCTGATCAAATCATTCATTTATTACAATAGGTTGACACTCCTTATATAGAGTGCAATCGCTGCTGTTATCACGGGAAAGTGACAACTGGCAGATCTATTACAAATATAACTAACTCTTAACAGACTATTGAAATGTTCACAACTACTGAGAACATATCAGAGTGTTAAGTACAGAATAAGAAACTACTGATAAGAACTACTGAAACTACAACGACTGAAGAACAAGCTCTTCAGTCGTTTTACAAAACTACTGATAAATATAAAACTACTAATGAGCACAACAACTGAAGAAGTATTCTTCAGCTGTTGTGTCAAACTATTGAAAAGATAAACATAAAACTACTGAAAGGTAAACCGTCACAACTACTGAAGAAGACCTCTTCAGCTGTTGTGACAACGTCTGATACTTTGGTCTTCAGCACTTGTGTCTTCAGACTTTGTCTTCGGCACTTGTGTCTTCAGACTTTGTCTTCAGCACTGTGTCTTCAGACTTTGTCTTAGCACTTGTCTTCAGACTTTGTCTTCAGCACTTGTCTTCAGACTTTGTCTTCAGCACTTGTCTTCAAACTTGTAATCAGCTGTTGTCTTCAGCTGTTGTGGTCTTCAGTAGTTGTTGTGACGTCTGTGGGACTTAAGGTTTTTCTGATCCGGCTCATTGGTTCTTTTGGTCCAACACATCCCATGTTGCTTTAGCAGTACCATGCTTTTTAGTCTTTTCAAAACATTCATATTAGTGCTTGAGTGAGTATGGAGTAAGCATTAAGATCAATCTTAATCTTCTGTAGTCATCATCATCAGAGTCAAATCCTCAATAGGTATTCTTGATGTTTTGTAGATAGCAGCTTGATCAGCAGACAGTGTAACAGGAAATGTGGGCCCTTTGCGTATTAAGATCCAATAGTCTGGATCTACACCTGTGATGTAGTTCATGAATATGATTTTCCATTACTTAAACTCAGATTTATGTTTAAGCATGGAGGTTTTGGAGTATGACCAAGTTCTGAAAAATTATGTGAATACATTTTAACAAAGTATTTTTAACTTGTTCAAATGTAGAATAGATAAGTTTTAAGTTCAATTAGTCCAACTTGTTCAAATCATCCAAAATACGCTAAATGAAGCAGATCTGTTTATGTTTCTGAGTTTCTGTTGCAAGTTTTTGTTATATTAACTATTCATAGCTTCAAATATGAAGACTACTACTTTGTTCTTGAAGGTGAGAGTATGAAAAGTAAGTATTGAATAATATTTTTTTGTTGTTTACTAAGTAGAGGTGATAGAACACTCTACTAGCAACTCAATCACCAAATCAATCAAGTTCTATTCAGATCTTGGGTAGATCTGAAAAAGAACCAAGAGACGAAGATCTGATACCAATTAACTAGGTGGTGAGATTGAGATTCTCACTAGGATCGAATATGATGATCGAGTTAATGATTGAGTGGCGTAATCAAACAATAAATAAACATTTAATGCAAGATATACTCATAAATGCTTGTTTGTATTGATGAAGGTGATTGATTACAATAAATGCTAGTGTTTGAGCATTAAACAGTAATAATACACCTTGAGAATGTAAGACACAAATTATTCTAATTGTCTATCAACAGTCAACTCATGTATGAGGTTTTCTATTTTATTTATAGGCTGACAAAATGCCTTTTTACAAAATGACCAAACTACCCCTGACCTATACATCAGAACTAGTCTAAGTATTCATCAGCATTTCTTCTGTTCATCCGCATTGACAAATGTGGAGTAGGTCTTGGTCAACACTTCTTCTTTTGTCATCCACATTAGTAGTTTGGTCATCCACATTGAGTAATGCGGCTGAACAAATACAATATGTCATTGATACATATGTATCTAGTTTGGGAGCTTAATGTAATTGTCTATCATGTCTTACATATATGTAATGAATGAGTTGAATGAAATACAATATGTAATTGATGGTTATAATGTTTAATGTTTCATTGGTTATTGTGTAATAAAGCATATTGAACTAACTATTGAACTAACTATATAGGTTTGAGGTTATTGTGCATAGTTCTTAGTCGATAATGATTGAGAAATGTGTTAAAACTTAATTGTATGAAGTCTTCATGCGAACGGACCATGCTAATGGACCATATGCATGAATACTTCATGCTAATTGACCAGTCACACGACTAAACCAGGAGACTGGATCTGTCGCACGATTGAGTCATAAGATTGGGTCAATCACACGACTGAATCTTTAGTCGTGCGTATGGATCATTCGCATGATTTAGTCGTACGATTGACAAACCCTAACCTAAAAACACCACCAAATTCATGGAAAAACGAAGACACTTGAAGAATTTCGACTCATATTAGTACCCTAGCCTTCTAGAGACTTCAGAGAACCTGTTCCAACTTCATAGTTCGCAGTTGATCATGTTTTTGACGTTACCAGGTCTTAAAGTTTACGTTTTTCGGCATACGGCAGATTAGGGTTCTTGAAAAATTGTGTTTTTGTGTCAAAGTATCAAAAACCTTCGAACTTTCAAAAACAGCAGCCTTCCGTCACACGATTGACTCAATCACACGTCTAACTCAAAGAAAAAATAATAATAATAAATAATAAAAATTGAAAGTGCCTTAAAAATTTGAAAGAAGAAAATTTGAGCAAAAAGAAAGAGATTGAAGAGTTGAAAGTGGAGAATGAAAGAATGAAAGAGATAAACATATCTCTTGAAAGAGAAATTCAAAAGCTTAAAAATGAAAATTAAAGTTGTCTGAAGAAAATGCCTTAAAAGATGAAAAGATTGTAAGGTTTGCCAAAGATAAAGAGATTTCTTTGAATGATGAAGACAAAGGTTGAAGATAGAAATGAAGATAAAGGTAGCAGACAAAGCTTGAAGATTTTGAAGACAGAAGACCATGTCAATCTTAGCGGAAGTATTGTAAAGTGCTCTAAGAAAGATTAACATGTTGTCTTTATTTGTCTTTTAATGTTTTGTAATAGTATATGGACTATTTGTGTAATTAGTTAGTTTCTTTACTTTTTTTTCAGTATAAATAGCTTAGTCTTGCAGGTAGATAGAGATTCGAACCTGCTTTCATACTTGTAATTGTCTTAGCTTGATATTAATGAAATCTTGAATTTGTTGATATCTTGTTTTGATTTGATTACTTTGTGTGATTTTCATTGAATTGTGTTCATGAATCATCACAGATTGATTCATTTGATCCTATCAAACTCAATCGCACCTCCCATATGCACAATTGAACTCAGTCGCTCATCCATTCATACGACTGAACATCTTCATTCGTCTGTCTCCAATCGCTCACTCCATACGCACGACTGAATCCAATCGCATGATTAATTCATTCGCACCTCTCAAGCGCATGACTGAGTCATCTGCATTGGCCTTCCGCATTTGTCCAATCTCACGATTGACTCATCCGCATTAGTCCAATCGCACGAGTGACTCATCCGTATTAGTCCAAGCGCACGAGTGATTCATTCGCACAAGTAAATCAATTGAATTCTAAAGTTCAAAGTTAAAGAGATAGAAGATCAATTCTCTATGTTTACTGCTGGTAGGGACTCTCGAATCCAGAACCTTTTGCTTCTGGAAAACGAGATTGGGAATCATAACAAACCACCTAAACTTATAATGTTAGATGATTACCCTCAATGGAAGCACCGATTCAATATCTATCTTAATGGAGTTGATCCCAACCCTTGGGAATCTATTGAGACGGGTTATAGCATGCCGGTTAGTGCTGATGGTGCTAAACTAACCTTGGGTGGGATGACTGACAGCCAGAAAGCGAAGTATAATGCAGAAAAGAAAGTGTATGCCCTGCTGACTCTATCAATACCAAAGGACATATGCCATTAGTTTTCTAAGAACAAACAGGCAAAGAAGTTATGGGAAGCTTTGGAGAAACGATACGATGGGAATGCAATGCTGAAAGCTCTAAAGGCAAAGGCTTTGAAGAAGGAGTTTGATAACTTCTCTTTGATGGGTAAAGAAAGCTTGGATGATGTCATAGACAGATTCTACCATCTAATGAGTGAGCTACAAACTCATGGGGTCTCAACGTCAATGGAAGATAAGGTCTCAAGCTTTGCCGATGGTCTGCCAAAGAAGTGAGACTCGTTTGTGTCTAACCTGAGACAGAACAACATTCTAGCAAAATTAGACATAAATGACTTTATCCTGAAATTAATGGAGGATGAACTACGGATGAAGTATAGGTCATAGAAAGGATCCTATGACTAGAATCCGTCACTCTATAACTCCTCTTCGACTCCAACCGATTCAGGGGCACCACTTCAAACAACGTTTGTGTCTAATTCAACCGCTCCTTCTCAAACCACAACTTCAGGATCTGAAATGTCAGGGTCATCTAGTACCTAATATATGCACCTGAAGCAAATGCTACGAAGTTGATGACTGAGAATCTCGGTAATATTACAGTGGAGGTTGCAAAGGAGCATATTGACCTTCTAGCAGCGGTTGTAAATTCTTATGATGATCTAGTTGCAGGAAAGATCGCAAACTGCCATCTGGCTGATGAAGACTACCAGCAGGTGGACGAGAATGAACTAGAGAGAATGGATATTATGTGGGCTTTGGCAAGTGTTTTCAGGAGTGCCAAAAAGTTTGTTAAGAAGACTGGACAGAACTTGATAGCCATAAAAGATACTACCTTTGTTTTGACAAAACAAAAGTTACCTGTTTTAACTGTGGAGAAAAGGGGCACTTCAAACGTGAATGTGTAAAGCCCAAGAAGACAGATAACGGGAATCCATTCTCATCTTTCAACCTTCAAGAGAAATCCATGAGTGGAGCTACCTTGTCAAACAAAGAGAAAAAGGCCTTGACTGCATAAGGTGATGAAGGACAGGATTGGACCTTCAGTTTTGTGTCTCAGGGTGAATCGAATATTGCCAATGTCGAGGGTTTGGATGATGACACTACACATGAAGGTGACATCGTAGTTGAACTAGTGATGTCAGAAAATGAAGATACTGTGAATGTGGTAAATCACCTGATTGAAGAAGATCTCAGAACGACATGTTTAGAATCTCCAGCATCTGAAGAGTCAAATTCTACGCTGATGGCAGATTCAACCAAATTTTTACAGGTAAGTACCAAGATCAACTCTTTGAAAATCATGCTTGTAATGAATGTAACAAATTTAGAGAAAGCGTAGATTTAAAATTTGCTAGGTTATTAGACCACAATGATAGCTTAGTAAATGACTTACAACTGTGCACGGAAGCGAATAAGATTTTAAAACAAAATGAGCACAGTTATAAAGAGAAAATAGAACTTTAAATAAACAACTAAAGGAAACCGAGGTTGTTGCTTTTAATCAAGCCAATGACATAAAGTTCTATTTAAACTCCCCGGAAGAAAGTAAGAAAGAAAAAGTAGTTTTAGAAGTCGAAGTCAACTCATTAAAACACAAACTGTACAGTTGGACCAGTTCTTCTCACATAGTTTAACACTTAGTGAAATAACACAATAACGGGGAGGGGTTGGGTTACAAAGTGGTTCCACCACCGTATGAGATCTTGTTAAATGCTTAATGTAGACTAGTAAATAACAATCCAATCAGGGATCATGTGGTGTCCACTCCTCTAGTTAGTGAGATCCAAATTCCACGAGTAAACTGGTGGAATCTGTCACTAAACAAAAGGATGCCACTTTAAAATCTAAAGGTAAGATGCCTATTGTGAATTTGGATGAACAATTTGAAAAGTTTAATGTAAAGTCTGGTTCAAACATGTCCATTTCTAAACCCAAAATGACCAAACCAGTTAACAAACCACGTGCTCCACGTCACAGTCCAAATAAACAAAAGGTTAAAGATGTTAAAAATGTTCACATAATGATTTTGTTAAAGAAGTAAAAAAATCTAAACAAGAAGTGTTCGAACCCAACCAGACTAAAGTCACACTTGTATACACACTTCCCTATAGAGACAAGTTTCCCAACATGTAGAAGGTAGATCATGCTACAATTATGGAAAGAGAGGACACATCGCTTCTACTGTCCTTATTATCAGACGCCAAGAAAGAAAATTGATCTATATGGCACTAAACAAATTTCTTTAAAAAGGAGTTCTATTACTCCAGCAAAAGAAGCAATGAACAAAAAGTTCAAACTGTAAGCCAGTCGCCTGTTTATTACAAACAGGCCTTACACAAAACTAGGTTATGGAAAGAAAAGTCTAGTCTAGTGTCTGATAATGAACACTAAGAAGAATGATATGCCCTCACCCTCAAATGGACATTGGCTTGTGTTAATGATGTGTGAATCCTCTGGGTCACCCAAGCCAGTTAAGGCTTGGGTCCCAAACCTAAACTAATAATTCCCTCTGAATGTGTAGGGTGTCCATTATAGTGTTATCACAAACACCTGGATTGTTGATAGTAGGGTTTCTAGGCACATGACCGGGAACCTGTCTCTCCTTTCGAATGTCAAACAAATTAAAGGGGGACATGTCTCATTTGCTAGAAATAAAGGAGGATACATCACCGCTCAAGGCGAAGTGGGAAATCACAAAGTCAAGTTTGCCAAGGTCAACAACGTTCACCAATTACAAAATAACTTGCTTTCTACATCCCAGATCCGTGATAAAGGACTCAAGTTCGTTTTTGTCAACAAGAAGTGCTACGTATTGATGAAGGATTACGTTATTCCCGAGGACCAAGTCTTATTGTCAGCTTCAAAATATAATGATTTATATGTCTTGGACCTATCAAAGGCCACCGCAACCGATCATAATGTTCAATGCTTCTTGTCAAAGGCAACCGAGAGAGATTCCATCTCCTGCATAGGAGAATGGGACACATTAATCCACTGAAGATGAATCACTTGATCTTGAATGATCTAGTGCGTGGAGTAAATGTGAAGAACTTCCAACTACAAGATTTCTATGTCGCGTGTAAGAAAGGGAAATAGAAAAAGAAGTCCCACAACGCAAAGAAAGTTCATTCAATTGACCTACCTCTTGAGGTTCTTCACATGGATCTGTTTGGCCCAGTCAGTACAAAGAGCATTGCCGGCGATTTGTACTGCTATGTAGTCACGGTGATTACTCAAGATTTTCTTGGGTAGTGTTTCTGAAATCTAAATCAGAGACATTTGAATCATTCAAAGAGATGGTAACTACATTAGAGTCACTCTACAAGCTGAAGGTGAGGCAAATCCGTTCGGACAATGGTACAAAGTTCAAGAACCAGTGGATGGAGGCATTCTGTCAAAGAGAAAGGAATTGTACACCAGTTCACATCTGCCTACACCCTTAAAATGAATAGAGTTGCTGAGAGAAAGAATCGAAGCTTGATAGAGACAGCACAAACTATGATGGCAGACTCGAACTGCCCATCCAATTTGGAATGAGGCAGTTGCTAATGCATGTTATACCCTAAATCGAGTCGTGGTGGTCAAAAGTCATGGTAAAACATATTACGAGTTGCTCCAATGTCGTCAACCTATCTAGAGTACCTCGACCGTTTGGCGCCTCATGTACGCTATTGAAGAAAACTCAGTTAGGGAAGTTCAGTGAAAAGGTTGAAAAAGGAATTTTTCTAGGATACAACATACCAAATAAGATAGTTTACAACAACTCAACACGTCAAGTAGAAGTGTGGTGCAACGTCGACGTTCACAGATACACCACCCCCTGCTGGGAAAGGACCCGCATTCTTCTTCGATTATGATGGATTCTTTAAGTCCTTCAACATCCCCCTCTCCCCTCCGGATGATGAGTTATCGACCAAAATATATGATGTCTTAAACACACCATCACTAAATTCGACAAAATCAGGTTCACAAGGTGAGTCTTCTAGTCATTCAGGGGGAGCACTGGATGTAAATGACTTTCCTTTGACGATGAAGAAGTGGAGAATTATTAGGTGGATCAGGAGGAATAGGTTTCTACTACTGAAACTACACAAGCATCAGATGAAGATACCTCTGACACTTCGAACCTGCACTCCAACAACTACAGATACTAAACGAGGAATTAAAAATCTGGATAAGAAGTAGTCGTTCCCACCACTCCCGGATCTTGACCTAATGTATATCATCCTCTGGACAATGTCATAGGGGATGTACAATCGAGAGTCTAGACAAGAAATCAGCTATACTCGGCTGATTATGCCTAAGTCGTTGAAAAAGGCTATCTTCATGACAGTGCTTATCAAGGTTTTGTGTCTCAATTTGAGCCAAAATATGTAAGTGAAGCCTTAACCAATGAGGCATGGGTGAGTGACATGCAAGAAGAACTCCTACAATTCAAGAAGCTAGGAGTATGGACAATGGTGGGCAAACCAAAAGGTGCTAAGGTGATTGGCACCAAATGAGTCTTGAAATGCAAGAAAGATGACCAAGTGGTCATAATCAGAAACAAGGCTTGACTTGTAGTTCAAGGATTTCGACAAGTCGAAGGCATTGATTACAATGAAGTGTTTGAACCTGTGGTGAGAATGGAAGCAATCCGTATCTTCCTAGCCTATGCATCTTATATGAAGATTAGAGTTTATCAACTAGATGTGAAAAGTGCATTCCTTCTGGTGAAATCTGGAGACAATGTATGTCAGTCAACCTGAAGAGTTTGAGGATCCATATCATTGGGACAGAGTTTACAAGTTGGATAAGGCTCTCTACGGGCTCCACCAAGCCCCAAGAGCATGGTACGAGAAGCGCTCGACTCATCTGGTGAAACATAGATTTCACAGAGGAGTGACTGACTGCACACTATTCATCAAAGAAAAGGATGGTGAGTTACTGCTAGTACAGATTTATGTTGATGACATAATCTTCGGTTCCAAAAATGAAGAATTGTGTAAAGAATTTGAATCAGTAATGAAAGCTGAATTTGAGATGAGGCCATGGGAGAGATGAAGTTCTTTCTTGGGTTACAGGTGGATCAGACACCAAAGGGAATAATTCTACATCAGACCAAATATGTAGGTGATATCCTTAGTCACTTCGATATGGAGAACGCTTCGGCAGCTGGGACTCCACTTGCTACAAACTACGATGTGGCACCCGATGAAAATGGTGATCTGGTGGATGCCACCATGTACCGAGGAATGATCGGATCCCTCATGTACCTCACAGCCTCCCAACCTGATATCATGTACACAACGTGTCTTTTTTCCAGATATCAGGAAAACCCAAAGTCAACCATCTCATTGGTGTCAAAAGGATATTTTCTTATCTAAAGGGTACTCCAACACTCAGGTTGTGGTATCCTTATGACGATGACTTTAAGCTTACAGCATATAGCGATTCGGATTATGGCGGCTACAAAATGAACTACAAGTCAACATCAGTGGGGTGTCAATTCTTTGGTAGATGGTTAGTCACCTGGCAGTGTAAGAAGCAGACCTCTGTTGCTTTGTCAACTTGTGAACCTGAATACGTTGCTGCTGCAAGTTGCTATTCACAAATCATCTGGATTCAACAGCTAATGCGCGACTATGGTTTGAAATTCTCTAACACTCCCATATTTGTTGATAATTCTACTGCAATAGCCGTAACTAAAAATCCTTTCCAACATCCAAAAACTAAACACATCGAAATTACATATCACTTTATACTGATTATTTTCAAAAGAATTTAATCGATGTGGTTAAAATTAATACGGACTTTCAACACGCTGACCTATACACAAAAGCTTTTGATAAACCAAGATTTTTATATCTGTTAGAGGTCAACGACATGAAAAAGAAATGTGACGTGATTCCAGAAGATGAAAGTACATAGTCCGACAAGTAGAGTTATTTTTTTATTATTTTATTTTATTTTTTTCTTCGCCTATTAAAATTCAAAACGCAATAACATTTTCAGTTTTACAATTTTAGGGAGAGAATAGGTTAGATTAGTATTAAATTAGGGGTTTTATTTAATTACTTATACAAAAAACGAGGGAGAAGGAAAGCTTAGACACAAGGAAAGTAATCAAATCTGTGTTACTGATTCAAGTTTATAGAAAATGATAGTACACAGGGAACGGGTAGTTTAGGGATGCAAAATTTTTTAAATGATTAAGATGCAAAATTCAATGTATTAGTCTGAGATGTTCAAGCACAATAAAAGGAAAACTGATAGTTAAACTAGCAAACTACCGAGGTAACATAGAGAAAGTAGACCTAGAGGCTGCTAGTTCATTATATGATGTGTCGGTAGATTCAACATAATAGATGAGTAGACCTCATTGGTGGTTTAATTCAACTAAGTTGTTCAACAAGCTGTGGGTTCCCATCTTATCCCTGGTTAACACAATCAAGGTCGTTCGAATAATGGGTGAAGAGCAAAATAAACGTGTAGAGATTAATAAAGAGGCTGATGCAACCCAAACATCCAAAGTCTATCCTATATGCTGCACTAGTGCATTGAAGAGGAATGCTTAGGAAGTTACACACATGCAACTGAAATATTCTAAGTGTGAAGTCTTCCGAAGCCAAGACCAATATCTTCCGAAGCCAAAGATGAAGTCTTCCGAAACCTCAGAGACAAAGTCTTCCGAAGCTTCAACACATGAAGACAAATTTCTTCTGAAGACTTTTGACATATGCTTTATCTAATCTACTTTTCCATAAAGCTGGACACCTTTCAGCTGCATCTATGTAATGTCACCAACTTACATGAGTTGGTGAAAAGGTTCATGCTTTTGGTAACTGTACATTGAGGTCTTGAGTCTGTAACTTTCTACTTCATGTACTTTGTCTTTTTTGTAATAGATAAGGATGTGAGCTATGGCATGTCATAGTCACTAGTCAAAAGGCAAGTTTTGACTCTACAATTGATTTTGTTTGTGTCTAGTCAATTGTATCCAGCTGGCTTTCAAAGTATAGCCGGCTGTAGGATGTGGTATAAGTACTCATGTTCTTGTATCTTTCTAATATGCTTTGTAACACTTGTAATAGAACATAGAGAAAGCAATATAATGCATTCTTGAAAACCATACACTGTGTTCTCTTGTTCTGTCTCTTATATTACCTGTGTTCTTAGTGTTTCATTTGTGGTTAATCCAGTTCACTATTTGATTAAGTTTGGTAAATCTCCTGTTTGTGGTGTTGTGTTGTAAGTGGCCCCTTCACCGGTCCTGCATTTGGTATCAGAGCTTTCCACGCTCTTGATATAAGATCTCACCATCTTAAGATCCCTCACACACAAAAATACTCAACTTTTCAAATGGTAGCCATTTCTAAGACTGATATGGAAACTAGAACCATGAACAAGTCCCCATTGATCACTCTTGATGAGTTTGATACCTGGTGTTTAAGAATGTGGGACTCAAATGGTAGCCATTTCTAAGACTGATTTGGAAACTGGAATGTTTCATCGGGTCTCTTGATTCAAGAATGTGGGAGTCTATTGAAAATGGACTTTTCATACCTAGCACCCCCTCTGCTAATGGTGCTGGTATGATCCCAAAGGATGTGGCTAACTACTCTGATGAAGATAGGAAGAGAGTAGACATTGACAGAAAAGCCATGACAGCCCTTCAAATTGCCCTTCCAAACTCTATGTACAGAGGTTTCAAGAAGTGCAAAATAGCTAAGCAGCTGTGGGATGCACTGAAATTATTGTATGAGGGTTCCTCTGAAGACAAGGAGAACAAAAAGGATCTCCTGACGTAGCAGTTTGAAAACTTCACCTTCAATACAGGTGAAACCATGACTCAGCAATACTTCAGGTATGTTGAGATTGTGGATACCCTTGTGGATGGAGGAGTTTCTCTTAAAAACAAAGACATTGTATGGAAGTTCATGTCCTCACTTCCTAGGCAGTGGACACACTACTGTGTGGTGATCAAGAGAACTGAAAATCTCAAAACTCTTACTCCAACAGAGTTATATGGGATTCTCAATGGCTACCAGACGGAGATGAACATACAAGGTTCATCTGGAAACTCCACAATCAAATGGGTTCAGCCATACATGTGGTTGAAAAGGATATCATAGAACCCAAACATCATCTCATACGCTACACTGACAACTCACCAAAGGGTCCTTTCATCACCTTCCCAGAGACACCAAGGGAGAACTAGGAGACAAGCTCTTCTCAAGCTTTTGTGTCTTCTAATGAAAGCTATGACAACTCTCTTTTCACTCTTAAAGACCTGGACCGTATTCATCTAGATGATCTAGAATACATAGAAATAGTCCAGCAGATGACTCTTCTCACTCATAGAGCCAAGAAGTTCTATAAGAGGACTGGAAGGAAGTTTCCAAGCAATGCAACCAGTGGAAAGTTTGGCCTGGATAAAGGCAAAGTCAAGTGTTACAACTGTAACTTGATGGGCCACTTTGCCAGAGAGTGTAAGGCACCAAAAACAAGTGGCGGCCAAAAACAGTCCACACCTAACTACACTGACAAAGCTCTCCAGAATGAGAAGTCAAAGCAGCAGGCTACTGTTGCTGTTGAAGAAGGAGGCTTTGACTGGAACTTCCAGGTATGCTTCTCTAAACCAAGCATTGTTGGCATATCATGATGAAGCCAAGGTATTGGAACATCTCTGTACTCCTGAATGCATTGCTAAAGTCAATAGATATAGGTCCTATAACTTAGAGATGAGATCTGATCTTCAGTCCTTAAGCATTTTAAAATATGATTTTAGAAATTCTGAAAAAGATTATAAACTGAAAATAGAGGACTTAGAGAAAACCATTTCAGTTCTAAAACATGAACACATGGATTTTAGGACTCAAATCAAAGATCTGATAACCAAGTTGACTCAATATCAAGCTGAGCTTGTAATCAGCAAAGCCAGGGCAGAAAAGAGTGTTCTTGAAGAAGATACCTTCAAGAACATGATATCCTCATCCCTACATAACAATGTGTGCTGTCAAAATATGCAAGGATTGGGATCCATGAGATAGCTCCTACACACACAATCTTGTTTGTAACACCTCCTAGGTGTGGAAGTTGTGAAGCTGAGCTTCCTCTCATAGATCCTATGAGTGAAGAGGATGAAGAAGAGATAGTGAAGAATTCCTCTGAAAAAAGTGAAGAGGAGGATTCTAAGAAGGGCCACTATCCTTCTGAGGAGAAGAGAAGACAGTGACGACTAAGTCCATGAGAAAGAACTTGATCAGAAAGAGCGAAAGAAAAGCAAGGAAGGCTCAAGAGATCAACGCTACTTTTGACTCTAAGCAGAAACAAGTTTTCATCTCTGCAGGATTGACGTAGTAAGGACTGAAGACATCAACCAAAACTCTTCTGCTAAGAGTTTTGGTTCTTGTTCAAATCATCTCAATAGCAAGAAGAAGACAGATCTGCTATGTACCACTATTGCACAGCCTGGACCATCAAACTCCAAGAACAGTTCCCAACCTAAAAGAACTGTCTCAGCATCTGCAATAATGAAGGTGGAGAAGTGATGTGACCAAAGACAGTCTTGTTCCCAGCATTAGACTTTTGTGAAGAAGAAAATGGTGTGTGTCATGTGTGAAAGTACCACTCACATTACTAAGGATTGTCCATACAATCCTAAAGGTACTGTCCATATGACCAAGACAAATACTTCAAAGAGTTCCATGAAGATTCAAGCTTAGGAAGGAAAATCTGTTTCCTTCGGAAGCTCCAAATCTAAGAAGAAGGCAAGTGGAAAATTACCCTCGGAAGTGAAGTTGGTCTCAGAAGAAAGGAGTTCTTCCGAAGCACTAAAGTTTGCTGCAATGTCTGCAGAATCTAACGAAGGTTCAGTCATCAAAACATCTAAAGTCCCAAAAGCTTTCGAAGTTTGAAGGTCAAGTCCAAGACTCCAAAGGTGGTGTGGAAGTCTAAGAAAGACCAAGTGATTGAAAATTCTCCATCAACAACAGCTAAAGATTCTCTCAGCACAACCATAGGATCTATTACTATTGCATTACTTTCTATTTCTAAGCCCAAACAAGCAAGGCTTGGTTTCAAAATGTAACTAATCCTTTTATTTGTGCAGTGACAGCTCAAGACAAATAAGAATGTCTGGATCATTGATAGTGACTGTTCCAGGCACATGACAGGCAATAGGTCAGTACTCTAGAACTTTGAAAGGATTGATGGAGGATCGGTTGCTTTTGGAGTAGATGAAGGTGGTTACATGTCAGGAAGGGGCACAGTCACAAATGGTAAGCTCAGCATTGAAAAGGTAAACTTTGTCAAACAGCTTGGGTACAATCTTTTGAGTGTATCCCAATTTTGTGATCAGAGTCATAACATGCTCTTTACTGAGCATGAGTGCATTGTTCTCAGGCCTGGTGTGGCCATTCCACATGAGCATATCCAGCTTAGAGCCCCCAGGAAAGGGAACATATACAAGATGGATTTGCAAGAAACATCTCTCTCTAGAGAAGTTTTATGCTTTCTGTCTAAAGCCAATAGTGATGATTTTTTCCTATGGCATAAAAGAATGTCCCATGTAAACTTTAAGAATATGAATAAATTAATTAAGAATGATTTGGTAACTGGAATACCAAAGAAATAGTTTACAAGTGATGACCATTGTGTTGCATGCCTGAAAGGGAAGCAACATAAGGTATCTCACAAGCCTAAGGAAAGAACTCCATCACTACACCCCTACACTTGTTACATATGGATCTCTTTGGCCCCACCAGTGTAATTAGTCTAAGAAGGAGCTATTATTATTTAGTGATCATAGATGACTTTACAAGATTCATTTGGTCTTCTTCCTTAGAACTAAGGATGAGACTCCTGAGATTCTGAAGAATTTCATCTTAAAGATTGAGAATCAATCTGATCACAAGGTCAACATCATAAGATGTGATCAAAAAACTAAATTTAAGAACCAAATCCTTGATACATTTTGCAATGAACAGGGTATTACAAGACAATACATTGCTCCCAGGACTCCTCAGCAGAATGGTGTTGCTGAGAGGAGAAACATGACACTAATTGAAGCTGCAAGAACCATGTTGTCTGACTCTAAGCTGCCCATCACCTTCTGGGCAGAGGCATTCAACACTGCATGTTATGTGTAGAACAGAGTTTTAGTAGTCAAGACTCATGGCAAGACTCATTATAAACTTTGGCACAAGAGGAAACATCTTATTGGTTTTCTCAGGTCATTTGGATGTCCTTGCACTGTCTTGAATACCAAGGATCAAATTGCCAAATTTGTTGAGGAATCAGATGATGGACACTTCATTGGATACTATTCTCAAGCTAAACCTTATAGAGTATACAATCTCACAAATAAAATTGTTGAGGAGTTAGCCAATGTGACCTTCAATGAACACACACCCTGTGTGGTTGGTTCTGGTCCTGTTTGGCTATTTGATCTTAATTTAGTTACCAAATGTTTTAACCAATCTTGTGAGAATGTTTCAGGATCTGTAGAAAATCTAAATACATGTGATCTTGATCGAAGATTTGAGTTGAGAAGATCTTCAAGTCGCACATCTTCAGCTCCAGTTGAAACTACTTCTACAAATGAGGTCTCTATCAGCACTACAATGACAAACTCAGCTGATGCATCTGGGGTGCCTTCAAATTCTAGCTCAGAGGCTCAACAACCAGATAAGGATACCTCAATTGTGGAAGACAACAACAATGGTGGTGGTGACAGTGATCAAGAATTTCTTGATGCTAGTAATCACACCATAGATGACAACATCAATGATGTCACACACTCGTAGGATCAAGTTTCTCTTGATAAATATGCTAATGTGGTGGGAGAAACATCCATGTCGGATCTAAATTTCTCTAATTTAGATCTTTCTCAGCAACTTGCTGTGATCCCACAGCTTAGGATCCACAAGTCTCACCCTACCACAAACATCATTGGAGATGTTGCCACAGGGGTGAGAACAAGAGGACAAACCCATGAAGCAAATGTTTATCTTCACTCTTGTTTCTAATCTCAGATAGAGCCAAAGAAAGTTGATTAGGCTCTAAAGGATGGAAGTTGGGTTGAGGCTGTGCAATAAGAGCTGCTTCAATTCAAAAGGCAAAAAGTTTGGAACCTTTGTCCTCTTCCTCATAGGAAGACTACCATTGGAACCAAATGGGTGTTTAGGAATAAGAAAGATGATAGAGGCATTATCATCAAGAGCAAAGCTAGACTAGTTGTTCAAGGGTACACACAAGATGAAGGGATTGACTACACTAATGTCTTTGCTCCAGTTGCAAGACTAGAAGCTGTTAGGATATTTCTAGCATTTGTTACATCCAAGAACTTCAAGGTCTTTTAGCTTGATGTAAAGTGTGCTTTTCAGTATGGAGTGATTGATGAAGAGGTATACATCAGGCACCCAAGAAGTGGTATGAGACACTGTGCTTTTCACCTAGTTTTGTAGATCCTGATCATCCTGATTATGTCTACAAGCTTGACAAAGCTCTTTATGGGCTACATCAAGCACCCAAGAAGTGGTATGAGACACTGTCTGAGTATCTTTGCAAACATGGATACAGGAAGGTACTATAAATGGAACTGTCTTCATCAAAGGACAGGAAATGACAGTCTGCTTGTTCAAGTGTATGTGGATGACATTATCCTTGGTTCAACTAATCCAACACTACAAAGACTTTGTGAAGCTGATGAAAGACAGATTTGAAATGAGTGCCATGAGGGAACTCAATGTCTTTCTGGGAATTCAAGTGAAGCAAGTTGAAGATAGCATCTTCATAAGTCAGTCAAAGTATGTTCAGGACATACTCAAGAGATTCAACATGACTGATTGTAAGATTGCTAAGACACTCATAGCCAGAAACCATTCCCTTGGACCTGATCTTAAGTGGGAGTGTGTAGATGAACACTTATACAACGCTATGATTGGGTCTCTTATGTATCTTACTGCTAGCAGGCCTGATATTATGTTTGTTATATGTATTTGGGCAAGATATCAAGCCAACCCTAAGATGTCTCACCTCATCACTGTCAAGAGGATTCTTAGATACCTCAAAGGTGCCTCAACACTTGGTTCATGGTACCCAAAGAATCCTGACTTCAATCTGTATGTTTATACAGATAGTAATTATGGTGGTTGCAACATGACTACAAAGTCTACATCTGGGGGATGTCTGTTCCTTGGTGGAAGGGTTGTCTCATGGCAATGCAAGAAACAATCCTGTGTCTCTGTATCAACTACTGAAGCTGAATACATTATTGTTGCAAGCTACTATGCTCAAGTGCTTTGGATTTAGAATCAGATGCTGGACTATCGGTTAAACTTCAAGGAGACTCCCATTCACATAGAAATCAACAATGCTATTTCAATCACAGAGAATCCTATGCACACTCAAGGACCAAACACATCAATATCAGGTATCATTTGATAAGAGATAACCATGAAAAGGGAATAGTTAAACTAGTCAAAGTTCACACACATGAACAATATGTTAATCTGTTTACAAAGGCTTTCGATGAACAGAGATTTAAATATCTAATATATCCTATTGGGATGATCAACTTTGAGTAGGTTTTCCTTAAAACTAATTCTTGTTATTTCTTAAAAATACGTGTGTCCTAAGTTGTCTAGTTTATCACTTTCATAAGCTCATGTTTTCTCAGGATAAAATTATATTTTTGAAGACTCTCCTTAGATTTTTTAACAATTTTTTATCCTTCGGAAGTTATGCTTTTAACTTCGGAAGCAAATCATGCCTTCAAAATACATAACAGTCTAAAATTTACCTTCGGAAGAGGTTTTCAATCTATCTTCTGAAGCTTAATTACTTGTCTCAGACACTTATTCATTTTTAAGGACTATTTTCTTCCGAAGCAAAATTAACTCTCGAAAGCTTTGTGTTTTATATACAAAGCAATCAAGTTTTAAATTTCTCTTCTGAAGAAGAAATTTCAAAACTCTCAGGAAATTCGTCCGAAGTAATTTTAGCTTCGGAAACTTTTTAATTAAAACTTCCGAAGATAATTTACCTTCGGAAGCTTTTCGACTTTCAAGAAAACTACTTTTTGAGCAAAAGTAAACTACTTTTTTAGAGGTGGGACTGACATTTGGATTTCAAAGTTTATCCTCTTTCATTAAACTTTATCTGAAATTCCTCTCACATATAAACCCAACGGTTTCCCCCTCTTTCTATCATCTGTTCTTCCTCCAAATCTAAAACCCAAATTTCTCTCTGAAATTTCTTTCTTTCTTATTTCTTCATCTTTAAGCTACCTCACAATGGCCAATCTCGCTCATAGAAATGATCCCAACTTTACCATGCAGCTACACATGCAAGATAATCAGGTTACTCTGTTAAGCTCTGAGAAAGATCCTTATTTCTCAGAGGTTTGTCGATTCTTGGCTTTGTCAAATTACTTCACCTCCCTAACCATTGATCCTCCACTCTATGAGGATCATCTGCTTGATTTCCGGAATACCTTCCAAGAGCTCGTAATGGATGGTGAGAAAGCACTGTCTGCCACAGTGCAGGGGAGAACAATCTTCATCACTCCGGCCATCATCAACATGCATCTTAAGCTGGACGATGAAGAAGGTGAGGTGTTCTTCCTAAAGGAAGCTGTTAATTATTCCTTTGAGCAGATGGGATTTGAGGGAGATTTCTCTGTAAAGACCTTTAGGAAATGGAAGGTCTCATCCCAGTGGAGATTCTTGCTCAATGTGGTCATCCACAGCTTGTCAAACAAGCATAGTGGATAGGACCAGATTCCTGAGGATCTCTCCTTCATCATCCATGGAATGATTCAAGGGGTCAAGTTCAGTATTCTCAGTTTGTTTATACCAATTTGCTTGCCAACTTAGACTCCATAGAATATTACATGTTTCATAGATATGAACTTTTCATAAAACTTGGGTTTCTATCTGTATGTATGTATATGTGTATGTTGTGGATGGGGTTTGATTTTGGGCTATGTATGTGTTTGATGTTGTTATGATTATGTTTCTAAGGCTTAGAACACATCATTTTATCTTAGAACATGATAGGTGATGTTTGGGGACTAATTTATGATGTTTAAGTGTGTTATAAACTGCTCATACGCCCAAATAGTGTCTCATGTACCCAACAGAAATAACTGCCTAAGTGTTCTCATGCGCCCAAAATGTCATGCGCCTGAATAGTACTCATGCGCCTAGAAATAGGTTAAAATTTACTATGTGTTCATACGCCTAGATAACTCATGCGCCTAGGCACTCATGCGCCTGCATAGTGCTCATGCACCTAGAATTGCCCAGGATAGGCTAAGTGTTGCTCATGTGTCCCAATAATGCTAATGCGCCTAAAATAATCTATGCGCCTAAGTGTTCCTCATGCGCCTAAGTTTTCCTCATGCGCCTGCTAAGTGCTCATACGCCTTCATAGTGTTCATGCGCCTAAAGACTTAGAATATTTTCTGACTTTTCGGGAAAAAGTGAAATATAGGCTTTGACCTAGGATGTTCTCGGGGGCATAGTAAGTTGACTTTTTGAAGTCAATGGTGATATGATGGGCATAGTATGATGATGTATTCTTGGTGTTTGTGCATGATGGTATGTTATACATGTATGATGGTGCCTTGTATGGCGATGTTTTGTATGATTATGTTTATGTTCCTGTTATGTATGTTTATCATTCCGTGGCTTTATGTATTCTAGTTGTGAAAGAAATGAAAAAGTATAATGTAAAGTGAAAGCTAATGAAAAGTGGAACATAATGATAGAATGCATCCACTAATGAAAGAGAAAGTAAAGAAAGGTTTGCAAGCACAATGTACGGAGGTGCACGGCTCTAAAATTCCGTAAGCTTAACTTTGTGTCGTTTAGCTAACCCTTAATGATACACATAGGGGTCCAGTCTTTGTGACTGACCAGTAATATAGTACATGGTTTATAGTGATTACTCACCTCGGTGCTGGTGCTAGGCTATGTGCAGTATGGAAGTCATTTACGATCTTCGACCCAGTACTCGAGTTATGCATAATGTTGGAGGTGTAGTATACAGTTGGGTTTATAGTGACTACTCACCTCGGTGCTGGTGTCAAGCTATGTGCAGTATGGAAGTCATTTATGATCTTCGGCCAAGTACCCGAGTTATGCATAATTTTGAAGGTGTAGTATAAGTGGGGTTCTTTGTCGCTTACCCAAGTGCTGGTGCCATGCTTTGTGCGTTATGGAAGTCATTTATGATCTTCGGCTGAGTACCCCATTTGTTTGGTGTATAGCTGATGACACTAATCCGGAAAGAGATACGGAGATAAAGAAAGAATGTGATGAACAGTAAAGAAGATAATAATGATATTATCTATGCGTACTTGTGATGTGTGATCATGTACGAAAGCATTGTATAATTTGAAAGAAAGTAAAGAATGGTGTTAATGAAAGTAAAGTATGTTTTATTTTAAAATTAGAACGCACTAAGCAACACTAAACTTTATGTGTTTCCAGTTGGCAGGTAAAGGTTGCCGAGTATGGCATGGGGCGGCTACTTGGCTCGTTTTGGATGGCATCTAATTTTATAATGGTTTTGTGATATAATGCAACAAGTATTTTGTAATTTGATAACGATGTATTATTTTGCAAAAGTTTTTATAATGAAATGAAATGTCATTTTTTAATATTTCCGCTGCAGTGTTTATTTGAGTTAAATGTAAATATATGTTTTATGTGCAATGGTTGACCATCTGTGAGCATCCCAGGAACGGGGCATTACAAGTTGGTATTAGAGCCAAAATTTAAGTGAAACGGGTAAATTTTCAAAATGAACCTAAACTTAAATTGAAAATGGGAGGGAAAGGGAAGGGATGCCAGTCCAAGTAGATGCGTGTCATAAGGTATTTTCTTAATGTTAACCGGCATTATGTGCGTTGTTTGTAGATTTAGATACTAATGTAGTCAGGATAGGTAATGCTCGGGGTATGAAGAGTAAAGCAAGTGGCTAATCAAACGGGCCACTATAATTAGGGACTTACTATACTTGACGTAACTATGTTGTTCCTTTGAATGACTGTGTTGGTGTTTTGAATCTTATAGTGTGTGTTAGAGGATGGCCGGTGGTATATCATCTAAAGCTTCACGTGGTGGAGGTCATGGTGCTGAACCACGGGCTACAAGAGGAAGGCCTATAACCGAAAAGGTGGTTCATGAAGAACCTGAGACCCCTCATCCGGAGGTAAAGATAAGAGTGCTAATTTGAGAGCCTTAGTAAAGGAGGCTGTTGTGGAAGAAATGCATCAAGTCATGCAGACGATCTTACCGTATGTGGTGTCTGAAGTGATAAAGGTTGTATAGGAGGGGGAGAAGAAGGAAAGGAGTAGACCTACGGGAGAAAAAAGACAACCCGAGACTAAAACGGTTTTCTCTGATGACGAAGAGGAAGAGGAAGAAGAAGAGCCTACGCCGGAGGCGACACGAGGCTGCAACTATGGGGCATTTCAACGGCGTATGCCCCCTACTTTTGATGGTAAAGGCATTGCTACTGTTGCTCACCCATGGTGAGGGAAATGGAAGTTGTTATGAGTATTACTGAGTGCCGAGAAGACTAGAAGGGGAATTTGTTTCCCACTCGTTTATGGACTCGGCTCTGTGTTAGTGGGACAATATAGTCCAAGCCGAGGGTAGTCGGGCAGTTGGGAGAATAAGGTGGTCTGAATTGAAAATTTTGGTGATTGATGAGTTCTGTCCTCACCGGGAAATAGACAAGGTGGAATGAGAGTTCCTACAGCTAGAGGTGAGAACTATGACCCATTAGTAATACACCGCTAAATTCAATGAGATGGCACGACTAGTGCGTGATCAGGTGACACCTTTGTCACAAAAGATCAAGAGGTACATCCAAGGCCTGCCGGTGGATATCCGTAGACATATGATCGCTACCCGACTGAGCATGTTTAGTCGGCAGTTGACTTGGCAGAAGATTGTATGATGAGCGGACGGTGGTGGTGGCTGAAGGCAGTAAGAAAGGTGGTGGTGACCGAAATTGGAACGGAAAGAAATTTGGACATGGCGGAGCCGCTCCAAATAACAAAGGTGCACGGGTGGATGACCGACATGTGGTCACATCCTGTGTGGGGATGAAAAGGTGTGTTAAGTGTGAAAGAGAGCACACCAGGGAATGTATAGTGGGATCCAGTGTCTATTTCTATTGTGGGAGGACCGGACATGTGGCGAAGAACTGCGCGGTAAGAAGGTGTTATACTTATGGCGAGGAGGGCCACATGAGCAGGGACGGCAAGAAGCCGAGGGCTTAAAGTTATGGTGTGGGAAGAAGACAACCGGAACTGAAGGGCAGAGGGCGAGTGCCAGAGCGTTCACGATGATGCAAGAGGTGGCTAGGACGGACCCCAATGTTATGTCAGGTACGTTTCTAGTAAACCAAACTTTAGCGTCTGCATTATTTGATTCTGGTGCTAGTAAAAGTTTAATTCCTTCTGCTTTCTATGCTAAACTGCCTGTTAGTAGTAAGAACATAGATACGTCCTTTGATGTAGAAACTACCATAGGTAAGTCTACCAGGATTTCAAAGATGATAGATGGTTGTCACATAGAACTAGAAGATCACAAGTTTCGGGTTAGACCATTTACGATGACCTTAGGCGGGTTTGACGTAGTCCTAGGAATGGATTGGTTGGCGGACTACGAGGAGACTATTGTGTGTCGAAAGAAGATGATCCGATTAACAGCGCCAGATGGGAGTACAATGACGGTTTATGGTGATCGGGTTACTATGAATCCAAGAGTGATTTCGATGGCGGTGGCGGGAAAGTGCATGAGGCGTGGATGTAGTGCCTACTTAGCCTACATAAAGGATGTGGACACGCCAACACCACAACTGTCTGATGTACCGGTTGTGTGTGACTTTCCAGACGTGTTCCCAGAAGACTTACCAGGAGTGCCACCTGACCACGAGATCGATTTCCAGATTGACTTGATAGTAGGTGCCCAACCCATTTGTAAGGCACCGTATTGGTTGGCTGTGAATGAGATGAAGGAGTTGATGGAGCAATTGCAGGTGTTACTAGACAAGAGGTTCATTAGATCGAGTATCTCACCTTGGGGTTCTCCGATCTTATTTGTGATAAAGAAAGACGGTAGTATGAGGATGTGTATATACTACCGTGAGTTGAATAAGCTGACGGTGAAGAATCCGTACCCCTTACCGAGGATTGATGACCTGTTTGATTAGCTTTAGGGTGCAAGTTGGTTCTCGAGGATAGACTTTCGATCTGGTTACAATCAGTTAGAGGTAAAGGAGCAGGATATTCCTAAAACAGCTTTTCGCACGTGCTATGGACATTACGAGTTTCTTGTTATGTATTTTGGTTTGACCACTGCGCCAACAGCTTTTATGGACATGATGAATCGAGTGTGTCGACCGATGTTGGATAAATCAGTGATTGTGTTTATCGATTATATCTTGATTTAATCCAAGAGTGAGGAGGAGCATGCCGGTCACATACGGGAGGTGTTGGAGACGTTGAGAAGGGAGAAGTTGTATGCTAAATTCTCCAAGTGTGCATTTTGGTTGCGAGAGATTCAGTTTGTGGGTCACATGGTGTATCCCAAGGGAATTATGGTGGACCCGACAAAGATGGAGGCGGTGATGCAATGGAAGTCTCCAAACACGCCATCTGATATTCGTAGTTTCTTGGGTTTGGCAGACTATTACAGAAGATTTATCCAAGACGTCTCTAGGATAGCTTTTCTGATGACTAAGTTGACCTGTAAGGATGTAAAGTCTGTATGGGGTCAGGCTCAAGAGAAGGGGTTCCAGGAGTTAAAGGCGAGGTTGACTCAAGCTCCAGTTTTGTCATTACCCGATGGAAGTGAGGATTTGGTGGTTTATTCGGATGTTTCTCACTCGGGGTTGGGATGTGTGTTGATGCAATGAGGAAAGGTTATAGCTTACGCATCCTGACAATTGAAGGTTCATGAGGTCAACTATCCGACTCATGACTTGGAGCTTGCAGCTGTGGTCTTTGCATTAAAGATATGGAGGCAATACCTTTACGGGACGAAGTGCACCATATTCACCGACCACAGAGCTTGAAGTATTTCTTCGAGTAGAAATACTTAAATATGAGGCAAATGAGATGTTAGGAGCTCTTAAAAGATTATGATTACGAGATCCATTACCATCCGGGCAAAGCCAACATGGTGGCAGATGACCTTAGACGAAAAGAAAGACCCGAGCTGATTCAGGTGAAAGCTTACCAGTTGATCATTACCTCTGATGTCATGAAGCAAGTCATGGAGTTTCAAGATGAGGTGTTGAAAGAAGATCATCTTAACTCTGAAAGAATAAGAGGTCTGGTCGTGGAATTGGGTGAAAACACACTCGGTGTTAGGACCCAATTCGGGCAGCTGTGGATTCCTCGTTATGGGAATCTACATGGGAAGATTATGGATGAAGCTCATAAAACTCGATACTCTATTCATCCCAGTGCTACAAAGATGTACCAAGACATGAAGAAAGATTATTGGTGGTCGGGTATGAAACGTGAGGTGCTGGAGTTGTGAGTAAATGCCTTACTTGTCTACAAGTGAAGGCCGAGCATCAAAAGCCGTATGGGAAGATCCAACCTTTGGATATACCGGAGAGGAAGTGGGAACTTATCACTATGGACTTTATTACAAAGTTGCTGCGTACTGCGCGAGGTTATGATGTTATATGGGTGATCGTTGATCGCTTAACGAAGAGTGCTCACTTCCTGCCAATTCGTGAGACTTATTCATCTGAGAGGTCGGCGGATCTGTTCATTAAAGAAATTGTAGCTCGTCATGGTGTGCCGGTGTCTATTGTGGCTGATCTTGACACCCGGTTTACATCTAGATTTTGGAAGAAAGTCCACAAAGCAATGGGGATGAGGTTACATATTAGTACGGCTTATCATCCTCAGACAGATTGTCAGTCAGAAAGAACTATTCAAACGCTAGAAGATATGCTTCGGGCATGCATCATTGATTTTCGAGGAAGTTGGGATGACCACTTACCGTTAGCTAAGTTCTCATATAACAATAGTTATCATGCTAGCATCGGTATGCCTCCTTATGAGATGCTATACGGTAGGAGATGCAGAACACCCGTGTGTTTGGGTGAAATTGGTCATAAAGAGTTAGGGATCATTGAAGTGGTCGAGGCTATGACTGAGAAGTTGGAAAGAATCAAGGCCTTTATGAAGGCAGCTAAAGATAGACAAAATTCAAGGTGAGTGATAGAGTTATGTTGAAAGTCTCACCTTGGAAGGTTATCATGCGATTCAGAAAGCGGGGCAAGTTGAGCCCAAGATACATAGGGCCTTCCGAATCATTGCTTGAGTAGGAGAGGTGGCCTATAGATTGGAGTTACCGGATGAGTTAAATGGAATTCACCCGACATTCCATATATCTCATTTGAGAAAGTGCTTAGCTAATGAGGATATGGTGGTACCAATGGAATATATCAAAGTTGATGAACGGCTTAATTATGTGGAGCAGCCAGTGGGGATTATTGATCGTAAGAACAAACGGTAAGGAATAAAGTAGTTCCCCTTGTGCGTGTACAGTGGAAGCACTGGAAGGGAACCGAGTCGACATGGGAGACTGAAGAAGAGATGAGTCAACATTACCCACATTGTTTGAAAAATAATAGGTTTTGAGGGCAAAACCTAAATAAAAAGGGTGGACTTGTAACCCCCGGATATTTTTAAAGGCATGAAAGAAAGAATAAAGTGAAGAAACAGAAGGAAATGCAATTTAACCCAAGTTGAGGGGTTAAATGTGCAAAATGTACAATATTATAATATATTTTGTACAAAAGTGGGCATCGCCACCCACTACTTGCACATCATCTTCTGCAACCATTTTAGAGAGAGAGAAAAATCTAGAGCATTCGGATTTTTGAAGAAGAAGAGCAGAAATTTGAATTCAAGGTAAGAATTCTTGGTTTTGTGATGTTCTTAACTGGCCTATGCCTTGGTTGTGTGTTTAAATGTGTTTAGTTGTGTGTTTTGGTGGGTATTAGGTGGTAGAACTCAATGCATTCAGGTTTTGAAGAAGTTCATCCGAAAGTTGTCAAGTTGAGTTCTAGAACCCCCTTTTTACTTGTTTTAAACTAATTTGGGGCTGGAAATGCATGTATGTTCGTTTTTGTAAAAATGGGTTTACACCCATATGTATGTGTATGAATGTGTTTGCGGATGGGTTTGATTTTGGGTGATATATGTTGTTATGATTGTGTTATGCTCATGTTTTGTTGCTTAGAATGTTAGAACTAAGCTTAGAACATGTTAGATCGATGTTTAGGACTGAATTAGAATGATTATAGTATAGGATGGTTGCCCAGCGCCTGAAAATGGCCCATGCGCCCAATGGTTATTATCTACCTAAGTGTCCCCATGCGCCCAATGTTCATGCGCGCCAATAGTAGCCATGCGCCTAGAAATAGGCTGAACTTTTCTAAGTGTTCACATGCGCCCAGAAAGTCCATGCGCCTGCATAGTGCCATGCGCCTAAAATATTGCCCAGAATAACCAAGTGTTTGCCATGCGCCATAATAGTGCCCATGCGCCATAATAGTGCCCATGCGCCATAATAGTGCCCATGCGCCTTGAACTTCCCATGCACTTGAAAGACCATGTTCCTGCATAGTGCTCATGCGCCTAAGACTTAGAATATTTTCTGAGATTTTGGGGAAAAATGTAAAGTGTAGGCTTTGACTTGGGAAGTTCATGGGGGTAATGTAGGATGACTTTGTGATGTCATAGATGATATGATGATGATGGTATGATATGTGGCATGCATGATGATATGATGTGTATGATGGTGCCTTGTATAATTATGTTTATGTTCCTTGCAGGACCGGTGAAGGGGGTCACTTACAACACAGCAACACAAAGAGAAGATTCACCAACTTAATCAAACAATAAACTGGATTAAACACAAATAAGACACTAAGAACACAAGTAATATAAGAGACATAACAAAAGAACACAAGTGTATGGTTTTCAAGAATGCGGTATATTTCTTTCTCTATGTTCTATTACAAGTGTACAAAGCATATCAGAAAGATACAAGAACATGAGATACTTATACTATATCCTACAGCCGGCTATACTTTGAAAGCCAGCTGGATACAATTGACTAGACACACAAACAAAATCAATTGTAGAGTCAAAGGGCAGATTGTCTTTTGACTAGTGACTATGACATGCCATAGCTCACATCCTTATCATTTACAAAAAGGATAAAGTAAAAGAAGTAGAAAGTTACAGACTCAAGACCTCAATGTATAGTTACCAAAAGCATGGACCTTTTCACCAACTCATGTAAGTTGGTGACATCATAGAGATGCAGCAGAAAGGTGTCCAACTTTATGGAAAAGTACATCAGATAAAGCATGTGTCAAAAGTCTTCGGAAGAAATCTATGTTCATGAGTTGAAGCTTCGGAAGACTTTGTCTCTGAGGCTTCGGAAGACTTCATCTTTGGCTTCGGAAGATATTGGTCTTCGCTTCGGAAGATTTCACACTTAGAATATTTCAGTTGCATGTGTGAAATTCCTAAGCATTCTTCTTCAATGCACTTATGCAACATGCAGGATAGACTTGGATGTTTGAGTTGCATCAGCCTTTTTATTAATCTCTACAAACTCCCCTAGGCTGATGCTACCAAAACACTTAGTAGACTTCAGATATCAATAGTTCTCATTAGAATGATAACTAGCCCTTTCTTCATGAGATGATCAGGATCCTTCAAACTATCAAAATGTCCTCTCATATCAAAGAGATCATGCAGAGGCAACTGAAACATATCTTGCCAAGTGTAGATCTCTTTAGTGCCTTGTTCTCTAATGACATGCCATCTTTCTGGATTTGTGGTGTATGTCCAGGACAAGATGGGTCTTCCTGATACTAGAGGAGCTACTGATATTGGAGTTGATTGAGCATCCTCTGGCTGCACATCCTCAGGATGTTCTGACTCATCCTAGGGTTTAGAAGAGGGTATAATCTTCTTCTTCTTTGGCTTTGGTTTAGAAGCCATCCTTTTCATTCTCTTTACAGGTTTTAACTGAGAAGACTGGCCTGCAGTACCAGATTGATCTTCATTGTCTTTCTTAGTTGGGACTTCCTCTCTCTCATGCTCAGAAGGAGCAAGAGGTTAACCGTGCTATAGATCAGAAGATGAAGCTTGCTGAGATTTAGTAGGAGGTTCAGGTTGTGTTGTCTCTAGTTGTTCAACCTTAACTTCTACTTTAGGTGGGGCTTGACTTGGAAGGGAGTGTAAATCAATGAGCTCTCCACTTTTTATCTTCTGGTTGATCACCCTGATATGCTCATCCATAGTGGATAGAGACATGGGGCCAAGTCTCCTTCCGGAGAATCCATATAGCTTCAAGAAGCTCATCATTCTCTGTCTGTCACCAGACTTCTTCATACTCTTCTGGATGATGGCTCTTGATTTAGCAGCTTCTTCCCTTAGCTTTCTTTTGGTTGTCTTTCTTTCCTTGACTATCTGATGTTCAAGTTGTTTGAGATACTCAAACTTAACATAGTCATAGGACATGGGAAGAAGTGCTTCTGCCTGATAGAGCCATGTGCCACTCAAGTAGTTGATCATTTTGATCCTATCTTCTTCTTTATCTACTTGAGGTTCTTGTTGAACCACATCCTCCTATGAAGGACTTTCTTAAACTGGAGAGAGGGTAGACACATGTTTGTACAATCTTTTCTTTCTTCTCTCTTCTTTGATTTGTACTAAAAGTTCTGCATCTTCTACCTCCTTTTTCTCCCTTCACCTTTCCAGGTCAACCAGATCATTTAACTCTTCTAAGGGGAGAGAAATGACATTATCTATGTCATAGTTCCTTGTCTGCACATACTTTATCCTGACTGTCCTTAACTCATCATTCTGAGTATCTGGTCTGAGGGCAGCCTTGATAGCAGACTCCATGAGTCTTGCGGACCCAGTAGAGGAACTTTCTCCCCTCAGCCTCCTTTTCCGCTCTCTCTCCCCTCCCCCTTAATCTCCTCAAATGTCATCTTTATTTCCTTTGTCACTCTCAGACCTTTGTGACTCAGGGTGGAGAGAGCTTTGGCCTTTATTGCTTAATGCAGCTTCTGAGTTCTAGCCAGAGAGAGGTTGAGAAGCACCTTCACTAGCAGGTGTCTCAAAAGGAATGTGAATCTTTACAGCAGTTCATGATGATGAGACAGGGCTCTCAGGTTCTACCATTAGGCCTTCAGTCAAGGTTTCCTGTATGAAACTAATCTTAGGGTCTGTCTCAACATCAAGTTGAGAGATGGCATTGCCTGATTGCCTAAGTCTCCTTCTGAAGCTGAACTCTGCAGTGATCCTGTCTTGGATTATTTAAGCCAGTCTGTCAGCTTGTCTTGATTTGCTTGGATTGACAAGTGGCATGTTGACTAGGCCTAGACCATCATAGTAGTTCAAAGTCTAAAAATTAAGACTTCTTGCTAGCCTTGAACTCTTATGATGATTAGGGCTTTCCTGTTGTTGTCATACCTCCACCCAATGATGTGATTGGAAGATGGTGAAGATGACATAGCCCTTGGTATCCCATCCTTAAACAAACTCTACATGAAGGAGTCTGTGTAGTCCACATCAATGTGAATTTGAGGACGTTGCTGAGAATGCACAATTGCAAGTGAGGATGGTGAGTCCTCAATGTCCACTCTCTCTGAAGAACTCCTAGGTTTTGTAGCAATAATGACTTTCTCCCCCTTTTTGGTAGCATCACCCACTTGCATAGGTGAGCTGGAAGATAGGTCAATCATATCCACAGGTTCTTGTGTTCCTGGTTGAGCTCTTCTTAAGGGTCTCCTAGCTAGTTTTTACTTAAGATAAGAAATCTCAAGTTGCTGATCATTGATCCTGTTGTGTAAGGTAGTCACCCGAGAGTCAAGGTAACTGACCTTTAAGACTAAATAAGTGCATGTTTTAGATAGTTTGGGCACTTTTAGTCTTAGATTCCCCTCATCGTCATCAGAAAAATCATTGGGGGATGAGATGACTGGACCAAAGTCCTCAGTCTCACCACCAGCTTTAGGTTCTTGGCTGCTGGATTTCCTCTTCTCACTGCCAGTCTCAGTTGAGATGACAGTGGGCTGAGTTGCCATGGTTAAGGTCTTAATGATGTAATCACTTTCAAAAGTGAGAGCCTCTTCCATATGGACATCCTGAATAGGTTCAGAAGTGTCCACCTTAGTAGTAGGTGACTAATAGGGGCTAGAAATAGGAGCCTCAGAAGCACTCCTCTCTCTTTGAGTAGGGGAAAAGAAGAGAGAATCATGGTACTCACTCAAACCTAGATCTTCATCAGTATAGAAATAAAGATTGGGAATTGGTTGGTTGAGATCTATAGGCTAGGGATGGTAACTGTCCCCTGAAGGTTGATCACTTTAGTGTTGAGACTCAGAGTGATGGCTGTAGGAAGTTGGGCTAGTGAGCTCATCAGTCTGAGCGTGTGGAACCTCAGCACTGATTCTTGAAGAGATGGGAGTGGTCTGCTCCTCAGGGGAAGTGGGAGCTTGACTGTCCACTTTTACTGTAAGGGTGAGTGTATGGGAACCTCCATAGACTGAATAGTCTAAGCAGGGCTTCGTTTGGATTTCCTTTTATAGGTGAGGGTGATTTGTGGCTGTTTAGGTGGTAGGGAAACAATAGGTGTGGGTTCAACACTAACTTGTGTTGCTAGGTTATCACCTTGAGCAATGAGCTCTAACCTTTTCGGGACTAGGGTTGTTTCTACCCCAGAAAAGTCAACAGTGGGATTTCTCAGTAATTTAAAGATGCCCAGCTTCATCTGCCCCAGTTTAAGAATGTTACCTATTTCGCTTAACTGTGAGCCCAGTTCATAGTTGAAAATGTACTGGACATATCTAGGAAACATGTAATATTCTAAAATGTCTATGTTAGCAAGCAAGTTGGTATAAACAAACTGAGAATACCTGAACTTGAATCCCTGAATCATTCCATGGATGATGAAGGAGAGATCCGTAGGAATCTGGTCCCATCCACCATGCTTGTTTGATAAGCTGTGGATGACCACATGGAGCAGGATTCTCCATTGGGATGAGACCTTCCCTTTCCTAAAGGTCTTTACAGAGAAATCTCCCTCATATCCTATCTGTTCAAAGGAATGATTAACATATTCCTTTGGGAAGAACACCTCAGCTTCTTCATCATCCAGCTAAAGATGCATGTTGATGATGGACAGAGTGATGAAGACTGTTCTCCCCTGCACTGTGGCAGATAGTGCCTTCTCCCCATCCATTATGACCTCTTAGCAGGTCTTCCAGAAATCAAGCAGATGATCCTCATAGAGTGAAGGATCAATGGTTAGGGAGGTAAAGTAGTTTGACAAAGCTAAGAATCGACAAATCTCTGAGAAATGAGGATTTTTCTTAGAGCTTAACAGAGCAACCTAATTATATTGCCTGTGTAGCTGCATGGTAAACTTGGGATCATTTCTGTGAGCGAGATTGACCATTGTGAAGTATCTTAAAAATGAAAAAAGAAGGAAGAAAGAAATTTCAGAGAGAAATTTGGGTTTTAGGTTTGGAGGAAGAACATATGATAGAAAGAGGGGGAAACGGTTGGGTTATATGTCAAAGGGATTTCTAATAAAGTTAATGAAAGAGGATAAACTTTGAAATTCGAATGTCGGTCCCACCTCTGAAAAAGTAGTTTACTTTTGCTCAAAAAGTAGTTTTCTTGGAAGTCAAAAAGTTTCCGAAGGTAAATTATCTTTGGAAGTTTTTAATTAAAAAGCTTTCGAAGCTAAAATGACTTCGGAAGAATTTCCTGAAAGTTTTGAAAAATTTTGCTTCAGAAGAGCAATCAAAACTTGATTGCTTTGTATATAAAACACAAAGCTTCCGAGAGTTAATTTTGCTTCGGAAGAAAATAGTCCTTGAAAATGAATAAGTGTCTGAGACAAGTATTAAAGCTTTGGAATATAAATTGAAACCTCTTCCGAAGGTAAATCTTCTTAGACAGATATTTATTTTGAAGGCATGATTTGCTTCCGAGGTTAAAAGCATAACTTCCGAAGGATCAAAAATCTTAGGAAAATCTTCAAAAAGATAATTTTATCCGAAGAGAACATGAGCTTATAAAAGTGATGAATTAGAAAACTTAGGACACATATTTTAAGAAATAATAAGAATTAGTTTTAAGAAAACCCTACTTAAAGTTAATCATCCCAATAGCTAATAATAGATATTTAAATCTTTGTTCATCAAAAGCCTTTGTAAATAGGTCAGCATATTGTTCATCTGTGTGAACATTGACTAGTTTAATTAATCCCTTTTCATGGTTATCTCTTATTAAATTAAACCTGATATTGATATGTTTGGTCCTTGAGTGCTGCACAGGATTCACTATGATTGAGATAGCACTGTTCTTGTCTATGTGAATGGGAGTCTCCTTGAAGTTTAGTCCATAGTCCAGCATCTGATTCTGAATTCAAAGCACTTGAGCACAGTAGCTTGCAGCAGCAATGTATTCAGCTTCAATAGTTGATGCAGAGACACAGGATTGCTTCTTGCATTGCCATGAGACAACCCTTCCACCAAGGAACTGACATCCCCCAGATGTTGACTTTGCAGTTATGTTGCAACCACCATAATCACTATCTGTATTAGCATACAGATTGAAGTCAGGATTCTTTGGGTACCATAAACCAAGTGTTGAAGCACCTTAGAGGTATCTTAGAATCCTTTTGATAGTGATAAGGTGAGACATCTTAGGGTTGGCTTGATATCTTGCACACATATATGTAGCAAACATAATATCAGGCCTGCTAGCAGTAAGATACATAAGAGACCCAATCATAGCCCTGTATAAGTGTTCATCTATACACTTCCCCTCAAGATCAGGTCCAAAGGAGTGGTTTCTGGCTATGGGTGTCATACAAATCTTACAATCAGTCATGTTGAATCTCTTGAGTATGTCCTGAACATACTTTGACTGACTTATGAAGATGCCATCTTCAACATGCTTCACTTGAATTCCCAGAAAGAAATTGAGTTCCCCCATGGCACTCATTTCAAATCTGTCTTTCATCAGCTTCTCAAAGTCTTTGTAGAGATTTGGATTAGTTGAACCAAAGATGTTGTCATCCACATACACTTGAACTAGCAGAATGTCATTTCCCTGTCCTTTGATGAAGAGAGTTCCATCTATAGTAACTTACCTGTATCCATGTTTGTAAAGATACTCAGACAGTGTCTCATACCACTTCCTGGGTGCCTGATGCAGCCCATAAAGAGCTTTATCAAGCTTGCAAACATAATCAGGATGATCAGGATCTACAAAACCAGGTGGTTGTTTGACATATACCTTCTCATCAATCACTCCATACAGTAAAGCACATTTTACATCAAGCTGAAAGACCTTGAAGTTCTTGGATGCAGCAAATGCCAGGAATATCCTAATAGCTTCCAGTCTTGCTACTTGAGCAAAGACATCAGTGTACTCAATCCCTTCTTCTTGTATGTATCCTTGAACAACTAGTCTAGCTTTGTTCTTGATGATAATGCCTCTATCATCTTTCTTATTCCTAAACACCCATTTGGTTCCAATGGTAGTCTTCCCATGAGGAAGAGGACAAAGGTTCCAAACTTTTGGCCTTTTGGATTAAAGCAGCTCCTGTTGCATAGCATCAACCCAACTTCCATCCTTTAGAGCTTGATCAACTTTCTTTGGCTCTATGTGAGATAGGAAACAAGAGTGAAGACAAACATTTGCTTCATGGGTTTATCCTCTTGTTCTTACCCCAGTGGCAACATCTCCAATGATGTTTGTGGTGGGGTGAGACTTGTGCATCCTAAGCTGAGGGATCACAGCAAGTACTGAGAAAGATCTAAATCAGAGAAATTTAGATGTGGCATAGATGTTTCTCCCACCACATCAGCACACTTATCAAGAAAAGCTTGATCCAAGTAGTTTGTGACATCATTGATGTTGCCATCTATGGTTTGGTTAGTAGCATCAAGAAATTCTTGATCACTATCACCACCACCATTGTTGTCTTCCACAGTTGAGGTATCCTTATCTGGTTGTGGAGCCTTTGAGCTAGATTTGAAGGCACCCCAGATGTATCAACTGAGTTTGTCATTGTAGTGCTGATAGAAACCTCATTTGCAGAAGTAGTTCCAACTGGAACTGAAGATGTTTGACTTGAAGATCTTCTCAGCTCAAATCTTGGATCAGGATCACCTGTATTTAGGTTTTGTGCAGATCCTAAAACATTCTCACATGATTTGTTAAAACAGTTGGTAACTAAATCAAGATCAAATAGCCAATCAGGACCAAAACCAACCATATAGGGTGTGTGTTCATTGACAGTCACATTGGCTGACTCCTCAACAATTTTAGTTCTGAGATTGTATACTCTATAAGCCTTAGCTTGAGAAGAGTATCCAATAAAGTGTCCATCATCTGATTTGATAGCAAACTTGGCACTTTGATCTTTGGTATTCAAGATGGTGCAAGGACATCCAAATGACCTGAGAAAACCAATGAAAGGTTTCCTCTTGTGCCAATGTTCATAAGGAGTCTTGCCATGAGTCTTGACCACTAAAACTCTATTCTGCACATAGCAGGCAGTGTTGACTGCCTCTGCCCAGAAGGTGATGGGCAACTTAGAGTCAGACAATATGGTTCTTGCAGCTTCAATCAGTGTCCTGTTTCTCCTCTCAGCAACACCATTTTGCTGAGGAGTCCTAGGAGCAATGTATTGTCTTCTAATACCCTTTTCATCACAAAATGTATCAAGAATTTGGTTCTTCAATTCAGTTCCTTGATTACATCTTATGATCTTGACCTTGTGATCAGATTGATTCTGAATCTTTAAGATGAAATTCTTCAGAATCTCAGGAGTCTCATCCTTAGTTCTAACGAAGAACACCCAAGTGAACCTTGAAAAGTCATTTATGATAACTAAATAGTTGGAGGTCCTTCCTTGACTCATTACACTGGTGGGGCCAAAGAGATCCATATGTAACAAGTGTAGGGGTGTAGTGATGGAGTTCCTTTCCTTAGGCTTATGAGATACCTTATGTTGCTTCCCTTTCAGGCATGCAACACAATATTCATCACTTGTAAACTCTTTCTTTGGTATTTCAGTTATCAAATCATTCTTAATTAATTTATTCATGTTCTTAAAGTTTACATGGCACATTCTTTTATGCCATAGGAAAGACTCATCACTATTGGCTTTAGACAGAAAGCATAAAACTTCTCTAGAGTGAGATGTTTCTTGCAAGTCCATCTTGTAAATGTTCCCTATCCTGGGGGCTCTAAGCAGGATGTGCTCATGAGGAATGACCACACCAGGCTTGAGAACAATGCACTCATGCTTAGTAAAAAGCATGTTATGACTCTGATCACAAAATTGGGATTCACTTAGAAGATTATACCCAAGCTCTTTGACAAAGTTTACCTTTTTAATGCTGAGCTTACCATTTGTGACCATGCCCCTTCCTAAAATGTAACCACCTTCATCTCCTCCAAAAGCAACTGGTCCTCCATCAATTCTTTCAAAGTTCTGTAGTAGTGACCTATTTCATGTCATGTGCCTGGAACAACCACTATCAATGATCAAGACATTCTTGTTTGTCTTGAGTTGTCCCTGCATAAAGAAAAGGATTAGTTATATTTAGAAACCCAATCATTGCTTGTCTTGGGCTCATTAAGAGAAACAGAAGGTAATGCAAGAGTAATAGATCCTATGGTTGTGCTAAGAGGATCTTGAGATGTTGTTGACGGAGAATTCTCAGTCACTTGGTCTTTATTAGACTTCCACACCACCTTAGAGTCTTGGACTTGACCTTCAAAACTTCAGAAGCTTTTGGAACTTCGGAAGTTTTGATGACTGAACCTTTAGAAGATTCTGCAGACACTACAGCAGACTTCAGTGCTTCGGAAGAACTCCTTTCTTTCGAGACCAACTTCTCTTCCGAGGGTAATTTTCCACTTACCTTCTTCTTAGATTTGGAGCTTCCGTAGGAAATAGATTTTCCTTCCAAAGCTTGGATCTTCTTGGAACTCTTTGAAGTCTTGGTCATATGGACAGTACTTTTAGGATTGTATGGGCAATCCTTAGCAATGTGAGTGATACTCTCACACATGACACACTCAATTTTCTTCTTCACAAGAGTCTTCTACTGGGAACAAGACTGTCTTTGGTCACATCCCATCTACACCTTCATCTTTGCAGATGCTGAGACAATCATTTTAGGCTAGGAACTGTTCTTGGAGTTTAATGGTCCAGGCTGTGCAGCTGTGGTACACAGCAGATCAGTCTTCTTCTTGTTACTGAAATAATTGAACAAGAACCAGAACTCTTAGCAGAAGAGTTTTGGTTGATGTCTTCAGTCCTTAATACTTCAAACCCTGCAGAGACGAAAACTTGTTTCTACTTAGAGTCAAAAGTAGCCTTGATCTCTTGAGCCTTCCTTGCCTTTCTCTTGCTCTTTCTGATCAAGTTCTTTCTCATAGACTTGGTCATCATAGCTTCTTCTTCTCCTCAAAAGGATAGTGGCCCTTCTTAGAATCCTCCTCTTTACTCTTCTCAGAGGAATTATTCACTATCTCTTCTTCATCCTCTTTACTTATAGGATTTATGAGAGGAAGCTCATCTTCACAAGTTCCACACCTAGGAGGTCTTACAGACAAGATTGTGTGTGGAGGAGCTATCTCATTAGATCCTAGTCCCTGCCTGTTTTGATGGCACAGCTTGTTGTGAAGGGATGAGGATATCATGATCTTGAAGGTCTTTTCTTCAAGAACACTCTTTTCTGCCCTAGCTTTGCTGATCACAAGCTCAGCCTAGCACTCAGTGAACTTGGTTATGAGATCTTTGATTTGAATCCTAAAATCTGTGTATTCATGTTTTAGAACTGAAATGGTTTTCTCTAGGTCCTCTATCGTCACTTTATAATCATTTTCATACTTTCTAAAATTATATTTTAAAATTTTTAAGGACTCAAGATCATATCTCATCTCCAAGTTATAGGACATGTATCTATTCACTTTAACAATGCATTCAGGTCTACAGAGATGTTCCAATACCTTGGCTTCATCATGATCTGTCATTAATGCTTGGTGTGGAGAAGAATCTTCCACCTGAAAGCTCCAGTCAAATCCTCCTTCTTCCACAGCAATAGCAGTCTGTTGCTTTGACTTCTCATTCTAGAAAGCTTTGTCAGTGTAGTTAGGTCTGGGCTATGTTTCGTCACCACTTGGTTTAGGTGCCTTACACTCTCTGGAAAAGTGGCCCATCAACTTACCGTTGTAACACTTGACTTTGCCTTTGTCCCGGCCAAACTTTACATTGGTTGCATTGCTCGGAAACTTCCTTCCAGTCCTCTTGTAGAACTTCTTGGCTTTGTGAGTGAGAAGAGCAATCTGCTGGACTATTTCCATGTATTCCAGATCATCTGGGTGAATACAGTCCAGGTCTTCAAGGGTGAAAAGAGAGTTTCTAGAGCTTTCATCAGAAGACACAAAAGCTTGAGAAGAGCTTGTCTCTTTGAATGGGCTTCCTTGAGTGTAGTTCTCCCTTGGTGTCTCTGGGAAGGTGATGAAAGGACCCTTTGGTGAGTTGTCAGTGTAGCGTATGAGATGATATTGGGGTTCTATGCTATCCCTTTCAACCACATGTAGGGCTGAACCCATTTGATTGTTGGAGTTTCCAGATGAACCTTGCATGTTCATCTCCATCTGGTAGCCACTGAGAATCCCATATAACTCTGTCAGAGTAAGCGTTTTGAGATTTTCAGTCCTCTTGATCACCATATAGTAGTTTGTCCACTGCCTAGGAAGTGAGAACATGAACTTCCTTACAATGTCACTGTTCTGAAAAGGAACTCCTCCATCAACAAGGGTATCCACAACCTCAACATACCTGAAGTATTGCTGAGTCATGGTTTCACCTGTTTTGAAGGTGAAGTTTTCAAACTACTGCTTCAGGAGATCCTTCTTGTTCTCCTTGGCTTGAGAAGAACCCTCATACATCAGTTTCAGTGCATCCCACAACTGCTTAGCTGTTTTGCACTTCTTGAAACCTCTATACACAGAGTTTGGGAGGGCAGCTTGAAAGGCTGTCATGGCTTTTCTGTCAATCTCTACTCTCTTCCTATCTTCATCGAAGTAGTTAGCCACATCCTTGGGGATCATACCAGCACCAGTAGCAGAGGGGGTGCTAGGTATGAAAGGTCCAATAGACTTCCACATTCTTGAATCAAGAGACCTAATGAAACCTTCCATTCTCAAACACATGTATCAAACTCATCAAGAGTGATCAGTGGGCACTTGTTCATGGTTCCAGTTTCCATATCAGTCTTGGAAATGGCTGTCATTTGAAAAGTTGAGTATTTGTGTCTGTGAGGGATCTTAAGATGGTGAGATCTTATATCAAAAGCCTGGAATGCTTTGATACCAAATGCAGGATCAGTGAAGGGGGTCACTTACAACACAACAACACAAATAGGAGATTAACCAACTTAATCAAACAGTAAACTGGATTAACCACAAATGAGACACTAAGAACACAAGTAATATAAGAGACAGAACAAAAGAACACAAGTGTATGGTTTTCAAGAATGCAGTATATTGCTTTCTCTATGTTCTATTACAAGTGTTACAAAGCATATTAGAAAGATACAAGAACATGAGATACGTATACTACATCCTACAACCGTCTATACTTTGAAAGCCAGCTGGATACAATTGACTAGACACACAAACAAAATCAATTTAGAGTCAAAAGGTAGATTGCCTTTTGACTAGTAAATATGACATGCCATAGCTCACATCCTTTTCTATTACAAAAAGGATAAAGTACAAGAAGTAGAAAGTTACAGACTCAAGACCTCAATGTACAGTTACCAAAAGCATGGATCTTTTCACCAACTCATGTAAGTTGGTGACATTACAGAGATGCAGCGGAAAGGTGTCCAGCTTTATGGAAAAGTACATCAGATAAAGCATGTGTCAAAAGTCTTTGGAAGAAATCTGTCTTCATGAGTTGAAGCTTCGGAATACTTTGTCTCTAAGGCTTAGGAAGACTTCATCTTTGGCTTCGGAAGATATTGGTCTTGGCTTCGGAAGATTTCACATTAGAATATTTCAATTGCATGTGTGAAACTTCCTAAGCATTCTTCTTCAATTAACTTGTGCAGCATACAGGATAGACTTTGGATTTTTGAGTTGCATCAGCCTCTTCATTAATCTCTACATTCCTTATTATGAATGTTTATTTTCCGTAGTTTTACGTGGTATATTTGTGAATGTAAATGGTAAAATGTAACGTAAAGCGGAAGATAATGAAAAGAGGAACGTAATGAAAGAACGCATGCATTAATGAAAGTGAAAGTAAAAAGTCTTTTAAGCAAATGTACAGAGGTGCACGACTCTAAAATGCCGTTAGCTCAACTGTGTGTGGTTTTGCTAACCCATAAGGATACACACAGGGTCTAGTCTTTATGACTAGCCAATTGTATAGTACATGGATGATAGTGGATACTCACCCCGATGCTGGTGCTAGGCTATGTGAGTTATGGAAGTCATTTATGATCTTCGGCCTAGTACCCGCTTTGTGCATACGTTTGGGGTGTAGTATACAGATGGGATCTTTGTCGCTTGCCCCAGTGTTGGTGTCAGGCTATGTGCGTTATGGAAGTCATATATAATCTTCGGCTTAATACCCGCTTTGTGTATACGTTTGAGATATAGCCGTTGACACTAATCCAGAAAGAAGGAAAGAAATAAAGAAAGAAAGTTAATGAACACTAAAGGAAGATAATAATGGTATTATCTATGTTACGTATGATGTGTGATCATATAGGAAAGTAAATAAATGTTTTAAATGAAAGTAAAGTATATTTTATTTTAAAACTAGATTTCACTTAGCAATGCTAATTTTTATGTATTTTAAATTGGCAGGTAATGGTTGCTGAGGATGGCACGGAGCGGCTACTTGGCTTGTTTTGAATGGCATCCATTTTATATAACGATATGTATTTGCATTGTAATACGAACAAAGGATGTTTTGCAATTGTTAACAGTGTTGTATTATTTTTCAAAAGTGATTATATATATATATATATGAAATGGTTTAAGTTAATTCCGCTGTAATGTTTTTAATAATGTAAAGTTTTATGTATGTTTTGTGTGATGATTTACCAGTTGTGAGTGTTTCGGGAACGGGGTCTTACTGTTCTTGAATATTTTTTAAAAAGTCTAAAGTTTATTTGAGGGTTTTACTTTATTTAACCAATAGAAATAACACCAATAAACATTTTCAAATTTTAGGAAAATAATTATCATATTAAGTGCTATATAGCATATCATGTATAATTTGATTCTATAAATATAAGTTGTACGTAACATCTGAATAACATGAAACAAAAACAACCAACTGTTGTTTTTGCAGGTTTATATAATTTAACTAATAGTGGATTAATTTATTTTTTATGTATTTATAGAATTAACTCTTAATGCATTAATTTACGCTAATCTAAGAATATGATCAATTTCTGGATTATAGGTAACCGATTAATGATCAATGTTTGTTTCACGTAGTTATCGCAACACGATACAATAATTATTAAAATAGCCACATAGAAAACTATGTATTATAAGGCTTTTTTCTAGACTTTAAATACCTTAACTAATAGAAATTCAAGTCTAAAGACACAGTAAATAGTGTTGGACGTTTTTCAGGGATATTAACCTGAAAATACCGGATGTCGCACATATAATTATGAAAAATACATGAAATATTACAGCTTATACTCATCCAAGATGTTCAAATTTGATATATTTGATTGGTTCAAATGGATCGATATGTGATTATTATCAAACAATAATATGAACAATGTAATCAATAAACAAATATCAGAAAAATTCATAAAGTTTCTATTGATATTAGTAAGATTACAAAGTGCAATTGAGAAAATATGAATATCAAAAAGTCTAACCTGCCCAAACAAGCAATCCTATTTATACTAATAACAAGAAACAAAAAGAGCATATATTTACATAATAAGTCTATATACTATGACAAAACTAATCTAAAGACTAAAATGCTAATCTTTCTAGGGTTTCAACAATACTCCCCTAAGATTTGCATTTGTCTTGAGCAAAAGAAGTCTTCTGGTTCTTCTTTAATCTTGAACATCGACTTCTCTTTGAATAGCTCTAGTTCTCGAAAATCTTTCTTGATTGAAGACTTGAACTTCTCAACTAAAATACATTGCTCAGGCTTGGAGTCTTTTGTCTTGATTGTCATTGCTTCCATCACCAACAATGTTTCTTTTGGTAAACCTGCAATGTCTACATTTGCATACATCTCAATTGGCTTTGGATTTTCTTTAGTGTAATTTCTAACACTTCCTTTCTAGAGATTCTCATGAACTCTATGTCTTTTATGTGTTTCTTCATAATCTTGGCATATGCCATTGCCTTTCTTAAAGAAATTCTTTCCATAGAAGCATTCATAACTTTTATAATAGTCAAAAAGTATCTTCTGTCATTCTCTGCTTCTACAGATGATACTGACTCAAAAGTTTGATTGGGCAAGAATGAGATATAACTTGGATGAAGAAGTTTGAGTTCAAACACACCAAACAAACTTATCATATCATTGTCCCAATCATCTAAATTTCTTACAAGCTTCATATGAAAAGTGGATGAATCATAAAACCATCTCAAAATTGGTTTTGAGGATTGAGTACCATCAATAACCTTCAATCCAGGATTGGTTACTTTCTCAAAGCACTTATCATTGAAAGTCTCCAAGTAACAATCTTCAAAAGGTTCACTTGATTCTCCTTTCTTTGACTTCCTCTTCATCTTAGCAAAATAACTATTCTCTTCTTGATCACAACGAGTTTTTAGAAAGGCAGGCATTCTTGCAATTCCCTTGTCAAGAAGTTTCACAAAGTTCTCTCCTCTATTAGCCTTTGTAGGATTAATAAGAGGTAATTTGTCTAATTCTTTTAGATCTTGCACAGGTAATGCTATGATGCTAGATTAAAAATGATAGACATCACAAATAGTATTTACTCTTTTGATCAGAAAAGCATCAAAATATTTCATCATACTTCCATGCTATAATCTTCACTTCCTTTGATTTGTCAGGCACAATCAAGGCATTCAACAACTCTGATATTGATTGTCCTGTTTGCAACATGTTTCTCACTAGGTCTCCGACTGATCTAGGTTTATTCCAATGTTGTGCTTTTAATCAATAAAAACTTTATAGCCTTGATTTTCAACATTAGGAAACATACTCCTAAGCTCTTTTCGGTGTCCATGAGATCTTCTTACTGACTCCATTGACCTTATATCCTAAGGCTTCAGCATTTTGGTTATTTTGGTTATTTCTAGATATTGAGGAATATCCATATCTAGAATAATCATTTTGTTATACTTTTTTTTGTTTCTTGAAAACTTCTCACTAGTCTTCTTAAGGAACTCACCTTGAAGCTTATTTAACCTTTTTCTTGGATAATTCCTTGACTGCAACCACATTCTCAAAGCTGGTATGCTCATATCATCAGGGTTAGGGTGGTGCAATTCTGTCACAGGAACATCATCAATATCCAAGCTTTGATTCAAAGGTGTCCATTCCGCATGTTCAAGGCTTATTTCATTTAGATCTGCTGGAGCTGAGGCTCTGCAAGCATATATTTGTCATATTCCTCATTGATCTGAGTCACCGTCAATCCATCCAAATATACTTTGTTAGACTTCTTCGTCATCAGATAATTGTATATGTCTTCAAAGTCTACAGGAATGTCATCTTGAATCATTTCTACTGGACAATCAACAACATCACATACATCTTCATCTTCTAGCACTTCATCATACCATTCATCTGGTAAATCTGTCTCTATATCATCCAGTGCTTCTATTCTTTGTTGCATGTCTGTTTCTTCTACATTTTCAACTATGTCAGAAGTCTTTTGACTTTTTGTATGATCTAAAGATGTTTCAACTTTATCCATCTTTATTTTCCCCTTTTCTGATTCAGTGAATTTTCCAGTTGCAGTTTCTTGAGGTTCTTTAACAGTTTCTTCCTCAACAACTATTACCTCACTTTCTTTTTCCGGTTCTTTCGAACTTTCTTTTAACTTTTCTATCTCATCAAACATTCTTTTCACTTTTTCTTCAAGATCAGACATCATAATGTTCTTCAGTTCATCATTAGCTTTTAACATAGCATTTTCTTTCTTCAATTTCTTAATTTCTTCATTCTAAAATGCAATCTTAGACTTTAACTCATTAAGTTCATTAGAATCATCATCAGTTTCAATTCGAATACAAACATCTGTTGTTTGTTTCATCTCTGGTTCTTTCTCCTTCACAATCACAACTTCTAGATTATGAGATTGTACAGCATAAATAACATTCTCTGTAATTGGCTCAGACCATATAGAATCAAAATAAAAGGCTTGATTAAAATAAACATTTTCAACATCTTTATTTTAAACTTGATCATCATCTCTTGATCATTCATTTCAGTATCAACAACATCATCAACATTCCTTTCCTCATAAACATCATCTCTATGATCTGAAATTGTTTGTTCACTATCCATCCCTTGAATAGTTTCTTCATTATTACCTTTTATTTCACCTCCTAGATCACCACCTTGATTGTCATCATCATCATTATTAGAAGAACTTTCATCATCATGATTATCTTCATCATCATCTCCTTCTTTAGGTTCTTCAACAACTTCTTCCATAACATCTTTAATAAGATCATTAGGATTCATAGGCTCATCCTCAGTCAAATGGAAGTGTTGTTGATTAATATCAACAATGTCATCAGCTACATTCCTCATATACTCAAACATAGGCACATTATCAGCTCTTGTAATCAATGCTAGTCTCTTATACACCACCTCGGACATATGCTCTAAATCAAGTCTATCACTTTGTACTCCATAAGCATGAATGTCTGGATATTCCTCATTTATGATCAATTGGATAAGTCTAGGATATATGAAGTACTTGTTCATCTTTCCTTTCTCCAAGTTAAATATGAACCCATTCATAATCCACTTCGCCATGTTCAATCTTCTGTTAGTGGCTATAGCTACTATGGGAGATGCTATGTCTATTGGAAATGAGTTCCATCCTACACTTCTCTTTGACATACAGTGCTGAAATATGTAGCAAAGCAGCTTCTAGTGGTTATGTACTCTTGCCCTAAAGAATTGCTTCTATGGAAAGTTATCTGGGTGACCTATTTGCATGAAAGTCTCTCTACACTCATTAAAAGTGTATTCAGATAAATCTTGATCTTCATTTTCACCCAATATTAAAGCAATTCCTATAGACTCTTCAGATACTTCAATCATTCTGTCATTTGTGACGAATCCCCTTAAAACTTTTCTTTTGTTTTCATCTAACTCAACTTCTGTAGTTCTCCAGAATTTCTTGATCAGCCTCTTGGATATGGCCGGCCTAGGACACATAGCATAAACATATTTAGTTCTTAAATGAAATCTAATCATTTCTTCATATCCATTAACTTCTCTAACTTCTTCACTAAGAAAAGCAGCAACATTATGCTTAGGCTCAAACTTTAAAGAATTCACCCATCAATCAAAAAGAAACATGGTGATAGGGACCGTGTACGTAAAGAGTACTAACGGATTCTACGTTTTACTAGATCAAATAGTGAAGAATCCTATTTGATTGGCGATCCAATTAGTGAGAATGATAACCTGATCGATATAAGAATAAACTAAACGTTAAGAACGAGTAGGAATCTATCAAGATCGAACTATGAAGTTGGACAAGCTATTATGGACGCTCTGGACGGCTAAGGTTTATGTGTATTTGAAAGATATCTCAAAGTGTTCTGTTTTTTCACAAATTAAGTGGTATTTATAGGTATGCAGTTTCCATTCATACGACTGAAGCATTAGCCGGGTTCAGTCGTGCGACTGACTCATGCGATTGATTCATACGCACGACTGAAGGTTCAGTCGTGCGACTGAGTCAATCTTATGTCCCAATCATACGAATGACCCATTCTTCTGGTTCAGTTATGCGACTAGCCTATAAGCATGATATATTCATGCGTATGGTCCATAAGTATGGTCCATTAGCATGAATAATCACCCGACAAGGTTGAACACATTACTCAATCATTGTTGACGTAGAATTGTGTCCAACAATCTCAAACCTATATAAGAAGTTCATACATATGAATTAAAGATAAAAAAACATCAAAACATATATCATACTTCATTATATCATTACATTACACATATGTAAGACATGAAAGACTTTTACATTCAAGCACATAAACTAGGAACACATGTGTCAACATGTGAATTAGTTTGAAAGATTATACTTAACTAAGTTTTTATCAACTTGTAAAGATGTATAATTCATTCAATAGATTTATATTCACTTAATAAATTTTATATTTTAAAATTTGATTATTTAAAAATAATTCAAGAATATGAACTTACTGTTTTGTTGATTTAATCAAATTTTAAGATACAGAATCAGTTAAGTGATTTGTTTCTAGATGATTTGAATGTAGAAGTTGAGTTTTAATGAAACACATATAAGTTTTGTTTGAAAAATTCAAATGTCGATTCATTTCAAGCTTATTATTATATTATTATTTTTACTCTGATGATCATTGAATCATTCAAAATTTTTGTGATGAAAATTTGGTTTTGATGATGTCAATCAGTACGCAATCCATTGTTATTAACAATATCAGGTTCCATTATTAACAAATAATCACAAGAAATCAATAATTTCATATTTATTCAAGGTTTTTAGGGTTTGAATGCCTAAATAGGGTTCAAACATCTGATTGATTTTGATGATAATACACACTGATTTGATGATATAATCTCAATGTGTTGATCGCATTCACTGATATTACCTTAGAGAATCGATCAATCTTAAAAACAACAAGTAATTAGTGAGTATTTGAGTGAGTCAGAACTAAGAATAAGAGCAAAGTGAATATGACTGAAATTTTTGAACGAAATGAAATCTGTGCAAGTGTTGCATTTATATAAGTGTAAAAACCATTGGACATATTACAACTGTTTAGGCGTATGATTACTATTGAGACGCATGAGGTCTAGGCACATTAGCACTGTGCAGGCGTATCACCCCTGTTCAGGCGTATGAATCTTAGACCCATGAGTTGCACTTGGTCTAATTTTGTTTTAAGTTTCTAGGCGTATTTGCACTGTTCAGGCGCATGAGCATTATTCAGGCGGATGACCTAGAATGAAACGCCTAACACTTTGTTTATTTTCAATATGAAACATCTGGTACCGTTTAGGCGCATGATCTTGTACAAAACAGCCAACACTTAACCAAGAATTTCAGACTTATGACCACTATTTTGGTGCATGAGGATAACTCAGAACGTCCAACACTTATCATAAAACTGAAATTTCATCACGCGTCTAAAATTAGACTTATGGACACTAATTAGACGCATGAGACATGTTAGGACCGTGTACGTACTGTACTATATACTAACAGATTATGCGTTTATAGCAAATCAAATAGTTCGGAATCCAATTTGATTGGCGATCCAATCGGTGAGAACAGTTACCCGATTGATATTCAATTGAAACTAAACGTTATGAATGAATAGAGATTGATCAGGAATGATCTATGATGTTGGACAAGCTTCTTTGGACGTTCTGGATGGCTAGGGTTTGTGAGAGTATCAAGTGTTTTGAATCTTTTCAATTGTTATATTTTTCCACGAATTAAGTGATATTTATAGTTAGGGGCTTCCATTCGTACCACTAAACCATTAGCATGATTCAGTCGTGCAACTGAATCATGCGATTGATCCATACGCACGACTGAAGGTTCAGTCGTGCGACTGAGTCAATCTTATGTCTCAATCGTGTGACTAATCCAGTCTCCTGGTTCAGTCATGCGACTAGTCCATAAGCATGATGTATTCATACGTATGGTCCATAAGTATGGGCGAATAGCATGAATACTCATTCGTCTATGTTGAACACATTACTCAATCATTATTGACTTAGAATTGTGTACAACAACCTCAAACCTATATAGTAATTTCATTATATTTTAACACAATGATAATAATATGAAATATTAAACATTATAAACATCAACCACATATTATGTTTCATTGAACCCATTCATTACATATGTGTAAGATATGAAAGACATTTACATTAAGCTCATGATCTAGGTACATATGGATCTACAAACTCCCCCTTGGACCTAGTTCCCTCTATTGTCTAACACTCTTCACATGTTCTTGAAACTTCCTGTACTTCTCCTCTTTTGTAACTCCTGCATGAATTTCAAATGCAAACTAGAGTCTTATCATGTGTTGAAACTGGAGAGCTTGTACAATGTCCTACGTGTCATAGAATAGTGGCCACTTGTATAAAGTGTAAACATCTTCAGCCGACAAGTTTGTAAGCCACGTAGGGTTAAATACCTGGATATTCTCTATAATTCCATGTTTGTTTAGAACTATGACTGCTTCCCTAATCCTCCAATCATAATACTACCATTTCAAGTGTGGAGTGAAGTCCTAAGGCGTTTCCCGTAAGGGAATCTTTGACATTGTGCGCGGTGGACTCCACTTCAGCACTACTTTCAGCTTCCTAGATATAGGGTCCACTTCAGACCTACGGATGTACCTCTTCGGTTGTTAAGGTCTGAAGTTTTCCCACCTGGTGTGGTATTCTTTCTTCAATGCAGCTTCAAACCAACCTGACATCTTCCTTGGATTAGCATACAACCAATCTAGGCACGTCAGTCGGTTGAGCTCAAAAACAGGAAGAGTCTTGAGATCATGTGGATATCTTAAGTACTCAATCCCATTTTCTCTCTTTACAACATAGACATTCAGGTCTTCAAAATAAGCCCACGCAATGATTTTGCCCGACACCTTCTGATGTTTCTTGACTCTGTATAGTTTTGGTGTAGGCATTCTGCTCTTTAGGTGCATGCTGGGCTTTCATTTCAGCAAGACATGCCGCCCATTCAGCTTTCTTCAATTCAACATTGGCGTCCGAAGCTTGGGCTTTAGTTTCTTCTTTCTCCTTTTCTTGTTCCACCTATTCCAACTTTTCAAAAGTACCACTGTCAAATGTTTCACCCAAGTTGGAGATTACATGTCCTTCTTGATCAGTGTACCGAAGATAATAGTCAGTAGTGACATCCTCTATCTCTATTTCGTCTACATCGTTAAGTCATCGTCACTTGCCACATCAACTATAGGAGCATCTTTGACCAGCTCATCCGGATTCAGCCTGAATATTTCAGCCAGCTGTTCATCTGTCAGGTCATGTATGATCTCTCCCTCCTCTTACGTGTAGCTCATAGACCTTCTAAGTATCCCTTGCAAGTCAAGAATCATGGTTAATTGAGTCTTGACCTGCTGAAGGGGTTGTACATCAAATTCATCAATCTGTTGAGCTTCATCTGTTTTATAAGACATTAAGCAAATCACACATAAGTCATTTTATAAAACATTAAGACATAAACAGACATAACAGATCAATAATTACATTAAATGTAGTATATAATTCAAGTACAAAAGTTTTAAATACAAAACATCTAATAATTACTTTTATCTTGAATAGCAGGTTCTTCAGCCGGAGGAGCGGAGGATGAGGCTCCTTGATCTTGGCTATGCTTGGTTCGCATCTCTTGAGCTTGAGGAGAGGCTGATGCAGCAGCATCACCTTCCTGGTGATCCTTGTCCTCTCAATCTTCCCATTCGTTTGCCTTCTTCAGCATCCTTCTCACTGTCATCTTCATCCTCCTCATCATCATCATCGTCATCACCATCACCATCTTTGATCTTTCGAGGCTCATTCTTTGACCCCTTAGCTTTAGCATAGTCTTCTTATTTTTCTTCTCGAGCTCCTCTATTCTGTTCACCGACGCTAGTACCAGCTCATTTTGACTTGTAAGTGCATGGTAGGCTCGGCTTAGAGCTCTCTCATACAGCTCGCTCTTTTCACTAAGCTCTTAGATTGCTTGAGCAATATTAACTTCCATCATCTTCTGTAACTGAGAGGCCCTAAGCTCATCAGTTGCAAGCAGTCTAAGCACAGTGTTGATCAGGTTAGCCAGCTGTTCCTCTAACCTGATGTGAGGTAGAGTGGGTCCAGCTATGAAAGGAGTGTGTGTGGAAGGACCGGCTTGATGATTGGTGGTGGTAGATGTGGTGAATATGGGAGGTGGAATGTGTGTGGGATGTCGTGGAATGGTTGTGGTAGTGGTGGTGGGATGAGAGGTAGTAGTAGTGGGAGAAGTGGTGGTGGTAGTAGTAGTTATGGGGGTGATGATAGGAGATGTGGTAGTGGTGGTAGTTATGGGTGTGACAGTGGTGGTGGTATCTAAAGAAGTAATCAAAGTAAATCTCGGCTTCTTGCTCTTCAACCTGTAAGGTTGGGTCATCCTCTTCTTCCCGGAGCCCATTACCATAGGCACTCCCCCTGGGCTGCTAGGCTGGTTAGGGGTGTAAGAAGGATATGTACCATCAGTAGCATCACACCTTAACTCAGCTTGGCATCCACCAACCGCCCTGATCCCTCTTTTAATGGCCACGACCCAGCTCCCGATTGTCCGTACCAAAGGCTCATCATCTATCTCCTCTTTTTCCTCTATCATAAAATCTGAGTGGATAGCAGCCTACTCAGATCCACCTAGAGCGGAAGAAGTACTGGGTGGAGGTGGTGAAGATATAGTAGTCATATCGATGGCCTGTGAAGTACTTGGACCTACATCTCCCCCACCTTGACTGTCATCTTGGTCATCATCATTGTCATCGTCATCGGATGTGGCAGTCATGAAAGGCTCAGTATCAGAATCACTGTCTTCGTGATGCCACCTCTTACGAGAGGGTGCCACGTAGTCCTCATGGGCGAGGTGCCCAAACAATCTCCTAACAGGGGGCTTCACCTGCTTCCCCCTGTATACTCTCATCCTGTCTAAGGTGGTATCATCCATCACCTCAAGCACCACTGCATCATCTCTCTCCTTTGGCAGCGAAGGAAGCTTCTCGTCAATAATCTGCTGTAAGAAATGTGGATACATACAGAAGCCTTTCTTGCCTTTAGAGTCAAGGTTCTTGATTAGATAGGAGAAGATCATGTGGCAGAAACTGAAAGGATGGCTCAATACCTGTGCAACGTATGCATTCTGGATCTGGTTGGACAGCTCGTCAAATCCTCCACACCTGGAGGCTATGCACTTCATGATCACATATGCCAAATACCTGAACTGAGGGCACATGTTGCTCTTGTTCAGTACGCCGGCATTTATGTCACTAGCGTACTTGATCCTCATGAAGCATTCCCGGACAGTTAAGAGATGTAGCTTAGTTGGGTAGGCTCCGTCCTCACCCAGATCTAAGACCTACCTCAGATCAGACTCAGTAATCTCATTCTCTTGACCAAAAATGGAGCTCTGTATACGGTGTGGCTCAACCGACCAATCTACCCTAGCACTTTCCTAAAAGGCTTGCTGAATGGATCTGTAAGGTGTGCAGGGAACAGTGATATCCTTGAAGATCCATGATCTATGCAGAAAGGCAATAATCCCTGAGAACTCAGAAGCATTCCTGGATGTAGAATCAAGGAAAGCACAAATGTTGTGCTTGGTGTTGATAGTCCACCTATCAGCCATGTTCCTGCAACACAAGAGACATATACGTTAGACTTATGCATTAAGAAGACGGTTGAAAATTAAACCGTTTTGAGCAATCTTGTTCAATCGTGCCATTGAACCATATGACTGAGTTCAGTCGTGCGATTGAGCTTGCGACTAAACTTAGTCGTGTGTTAAGCCATGCAGTTGGGTTAGTCGTGCGACTGAGTTACCAAATGATTCAATAATGCGATTGAATCGCACGTCTGGCTCACACATGCGACTGAAGTTCATTCGGAGTGTCTATTCACATACAACTCTATTTGGCACTCCGACTACGAATCTTGCTCAAAACTTGATGTTAGACGTTGTGTTTAGTCTCATTTGACTTGCAAACACTCTAAATAGCACCTAATGTCCTTTAAATAAACTATTTTGTTCATTTAACAGGTTTGTTTGAGTGTTTTTTCTGATTTCTTGATTTTAACCAATTAGGTCAGTTAGGGTTTGATTTCATCGTGCATTTTGTTCGATTTCAGTCACAAAGTACCTGTAGATGATTAGCACAACCGTTAGAAACAATATCAATGAGTAATCAAGGCAAATGAAATTTCGGTAGAGTGTCTGCGTATGAGGTGTGTTTGAACGATTTGAGGGGTGGTGAGAAATGCGACCAACTCACCCCTCCTTTTATACTATCTTAATGTTCAATCGTACAACTGGACCCATACGCATGCTCTAGTCGTGTGACTGAGGCCATACTCATGATTCAGTCATGCGACTGGGTTTCAGTCGTGCGACTGGGGTTCAGTCGTGCGACTGGCTCATACTCCTTGATCCATTCGTGCGATTAGTTCAGTCTTGTAGTCCAATCGCATGGTTGTTCCATACGCATGCTCCAGTCGTGTAACTGGCACATACTTATGGTTCAATCGTGCGATTGGCTCATACTTATGATCCAATCGTGCGAATGGCTCATCCTTATGATCCAATCGTGCGATTGGCTCATACTTATGAGCTTGATCCTTTACACTTTCAACCCTTTAAAATGTTAACATTTGATACACATTATGACCTTTGATCACCTCAGACGTGATCCATTTAATTTAAGCTTATTAGTCACCTTAGATGTGAACCATTTTAGTAAGTGATTCACAGAGTACATCTAGTTTTATAGTTTGACGATTAATCCTACAAACGACTAGAAAATAGAAAATAACTTAGAAATTTACAAGAAAAACCAAGGCATATTTTTGTTGTTTTGGGTTTGAGAAGAACTCATTCAAGTTGATTAGATCATTTCTTAAACGATTAATAATGGAATCATACAGGTATAACAGAATTGTTCGGGAACCCCTTATTAACATGCACTAGATGCTAGATTCTTGTTATGTCTGAGAGTCATTAGCACTTTCAAGAAATCATACTAAAGCTATAAGATGTACATAATAAGTTTCAAGAATTTCCGTCACGATGATTGTCAGTATGTTTGTCCCCTTAAATCCATACACAGACTTTTGACTTTAAATGTTGATGAATTAGGTTAAATTATTTCAACATGCATTTGTGGATCTCACACTTATTACGTAATCAAGATTCCTCGGGAGATTTTTAAGCGGTCTACGGGCATTGGACAAGAAGAGACTATTCCAAGAGCTTTCAATGACATGCCAAGTCTCAGGTAAGTGCCATCGCATAGCAGAGAGGCGCAAGCAACAATGAATTCTAGAATATTTAGGTTATGCTTATCCTTAGGTTAGTGCCACCGCACAGCAGAGAGGCACACAACCTATCTTCTTCTTTGAGTATTTATTTTTCTTTTTGCACATAACGCACCAACAACTTATGTTATCAGCTTCTTTGCTTTTAGCATTTTTACATGTGCTTTGCTCATATTTATGGTCATCCGCACACATTTGTGGCGTTTATTTTGCTCCTCACCCCTTATTGGAAATGCGTTGATTGTGTTAACCAGGGGTAAGATGAGAACCCACAGCAAGTTGACATGTTAGTTTCACTTTTTAATGAAGTCTACTCATCTATTGTGTTGAATCTACCGATACATCATATTATGAACTAGCAACCTCTAGGTCTACTTTCTCCATGTTATCTCAATAGCAACTAGTTTAACTATGATTTTTCTTTAGTTGTGCTTAGACTTATCAGACTTGTACTTTGAATTTCGCATTTTGAGCACACTAGTATTGAAGTCCCAACCAGTTTGTTCTCTATATACTATCATTTTTCATAGACTTTGAATCAGAATCACAGATTTGATTTCATTTCTTATTTGCTAATCTGCCCTCCCCCGTCCTTTTTTTAAAGTAATTTAATACTGCACGAATTAAATCCTAGACTAAACTAGTCTCCCCCTAAAATTCTAAAACTGAAAATCATTTTGTATTTTTGGATTTTAATAGACAAGAAAAAAATGAAGTAAAATAAAAGAAATTAGCTACACTAGTCGAACTACGAACTTTCGTCTTCTAGAATCACTTCACTTTTCATTTTCATGCCAGTAACCTCTAAAACATATAAAAACCTTGGTTTATCAAATGCTTTTGTGTAGAGGTCGGCGCGTTGAAAATATGTATTAATTTTAACCACATCGATTAATTGCTTTTTAAAATAGTCATATATAAAGTGATACTTAATACCGATGTGTTTAGTTTTAGGATGTTGGACCGGATTTTTTGTTACAGCAATAGCAACAGAATTATCAACAGAATAGGAGTTTTAGAAAATTTCAAACCACAGTCGCGCATTTGCTGTTGAATCCAAATTATTTGGGAACGACAACTAGCAGCAACAACGTATTCAGCTTCACATGTTGAAAGAGCAATGGAGGTCTGCTTCTTACACTGCCAGGTGACTAACCGTCTACCAAACAACTGACATCCTGCTGATGTTGACTTGTAATTCATTTTGCAACTACCATAATCTGAGTCACTATACACTGTAAGCTGAAAGTCATCGTCATGAGGATACCACAATCCGAGTGTTGGAGTACCCTTTAGATAACAAAAAAATCCTTTTGACTCCTATGAGATGGTTTACTTTTGGTTTCGCCTGATATCTGGAACGAAGACACGTCACATACATGATATCAGGTCGTGAGGCTGTGAGGTACATGAGAGATCCGATCATTCCTTTGTACATGGTGGCATCAACCAGATCACCATTTTCATCAGGTGCACATCATGGTTTGTAGTAAGTGGAGTTCCAGCTGCTGAAGCATTCTCCATATCAAACTTACTAAGGATATCGCTTACATACTTGGTCTAATGTAGGAAGATTCCCTTTTGGTGTATGATCCACCTGTAATCCATGGAAGAACTTCATCTCCCCCATGGCACTTATCTCAAATTCTGCTTTCATTACAGATTCAAATTCTTTACATAAGTTTTCGTTTCTGGAACCAAAGATTATGTCATCAACATAAATCTGTACCAGCAGTAAGTCGCCATCTTTTTCTTTGATAAACAGTGTACAGTCTATAACTCCTCTACGACATCCGTGTTTCACCATATGAGTTGAGAGTTTCTCATACCATGCTCTAGGGGCTTGATGGAGCCCGTAGAGAGCTTTATCCAGCTTGTAAACTTTGTCCTGATGATAAGGATCCTCAAATCCTTCCGGTTGACTGACATAAACTGTCTCATGGATTTCACCATGAAGGAACACACTCTTGACATCTAGTTAATAGACTTTAATCTTCATGTAGGATGCATAAGTAAGAAATATACGTAATGCTTCCATCCTTGCCACCAGTGCAAACACTTCATTGTAATCTATGCCTTCAACTTGTCGAAATTCTTGAACTACAAGTTGGGCCTTATTCTTGATTATGACACCTTGATCATCTTTCTGGAAATTTAGTACCCATTTAGTGCCAATTACTTTAGCACCTTTTGGTTTGTCCACAAGGGTCTATACTCCTAACTTCTTGAACTGTAGGAGTTCTTCTTACATCGCACTGACCCATGCCTCATCATTTAATGCTTAACTGACATATTTTGCTTCAATTGAGACACAAAACATCGATATGCTCCATCGTGAAGGCATCCCTTTTCCATTACCGAGACATAATCAGCTGAGTACAGATGATTTCTGGTCTGTACTCCCGAGCGAACATCCCCAATGACATTGTCCAGGGGATGATAAGCGTTTAGAAGAGATCCGAGGGTTGTTGGAATAACCACCTCATCATCCAGATTGTTAAACACTGGTTCAGGATCTGTAACTGTTGGGGTATGAGGTTCCGAAGTGTCAGAGCCATCAGGATTTGATGCTTGTGTACTTTCATTGGTACGAACTTGTTCCTCCTAGTCCTCATTAGCAGTGTCAACTGTCTCATCATCAGATGAAGACTCACTCACTTCAAGTTCTCCCCCTGATGAGTTAGAGGAATCATCTAATGGACCGGTTGATGTAAAGTCTGGTGGAGGAGTGTTAAGGGCATAGTACACCATCCTAGCAGACAACTCGTCATCAGTATGAGAATACGGCAGATTGAAGGATTTAAAGAAACAATCTTAGTCAAAGAAGAATGAGGGTCCTTTCCCAGTTGGGGGGGTGGTGTATCTTTGAATGTCAACGTTGAACCACACTTCTATCTATTAATACAAAGCAATACAGATATCCTGCAATGCTCTTTGTGCTAACAGGGCCAAACAGATCCATGTACAGAAGCTTGAGAGGCATATCAGTTGAGTTGACTTTCTTTGCCTTATGATCTTTCTTGGTCTGTTTCCCTTTCTTGCAAGCTATGCACAAGTCTAGAAGCTGGAAGTTTTTGACATTTACACCATTCACTAGATCATTCTTAATCAAGTGATTCATTTTTCTGGGGTTGATCTGCCCTATTCTCCTATGCCACAAGACTAAGTCTCTCTTAGTTGCCTTTGACAAGAAGCATTGAACTGTGTGATTAGTTGTGGATGCTTTTAATAGAACCAAGACATAGAGTTCGTTATATCTTGAAGCTGACATGAGAACCTTATCCTCATCAATCACATATTCCTTCTTCAACATGTAGCACTTGTTGTCAAATACAACCTTAAAGCCTTTATCACAGATCTGGGAGACAAAACGTAAATTGTTCTGAAGTTGTTGAATGTAGTTTACCTTGTCAAACTTTACTCGTTTCCTACTTTGCCTAGTGCTGTGATGTAGCCTCCTTTGTTTCCAGCAAATGAAACAAGTCCCCCTTTGATTTTTTCCACATTGAAAAGGAGGGACGAATTTCCTGTCATGTGCCTAGACGCCCCACTATTTATAATCCAGGTATTCGTGATAGCGCTATAGCGGACACCCTGCACAGTCAAAGAAACTTGATAGTTCAGATTTGGGACTCAAGCCTTAACTGGCTTGGGTGACCCAGAGGAATCGCACATCATAACTCAACCCATTGTCCTTTAGAGGATGAGGGCATATCTTTCTTCTTATCATTCTCACTATCATACCCTATCCTTGATTTTTCTTTCCATAAGCTAGTTTTGTGTAAGGCCTGTTTGTGGTAAACAGATGATTGACTTATGGTTTGAACTTTATGTTCACTAACACTCTTAGGTAGATTCTTAGATCTTATTTTAGAAGAACTTGATTGTGTATCATAAAGTTCAATTTTCTTTCTGGCTGTGTGATAGTAAGAACAATTAGTAGAAATAAGTCCTCATTTTCCATAACTATAGCAAGATCTTGCTTCTACAGATTAAGGAAAACATTTGTGCATTGTTGAGTTTAGTGAAGGTGTGAGGTGTGTCTGGCTTGGTTTTGTCACTCCTCTTTTAGATGTTTCACCTTTATTAACAAAATTAATTGTTTTGATAATTTGAACATCTTTAATATGCTTTTTGGTTGGACTTTGACTTTAGTGAATCTGACCTTACGTTAACCTTTTTAATTGCATCATCCAAGTTCTCAACTGACATATTGCCTTTTGATTTCAAAGTAGCCTCCTTCTGTTTAGTGTCAGATTTCACTGGTTTACCCGTGGAATCAGGATCACTAACTAGAGGAGTAGACACCATATGATCCTTGACTGGGTTGTTATTTATAGCTCTGCATTTTGTATTCAAGAGGATCTCATGTGGTGGTGGAACAACTTTCAATCCCAAACCTTCCCTATTGTTTTGTTCTTTCACTAAGTTCTTTACTATGTGAGAAGAACTTGCCAACTATACAGTTTTTTGTTTTAGTGAGTTAACTTCGACTTCCAAATCTGCCTTCTCCTTTTGGTTTCTTCTAATGAATTATAAAATTTTATATCATTAGATTAATTTAAGGCAACAACCTGGGTTTCCATTAGTTGTTTACCAACAAATTCTATCTTTTCTTAAAACTGCGCTCATTGTGTTTTAAAATACGATTTGCTTCAGTGCAGAGTTGTAAGTCATTTACTAAGTTATCATTGTGTTCTAATAAACTAGCAAATTTTAGAACTATGCTTTCTCTAAACTTTTCACATTCAGAACAATCATATTTATTAAATAATTGATCTAAAGTACTTACCTGTGAGAATTCAGTTGAATCAGCCATCAATGCAGAGGAAGACTCTTTTGTTGTTGGAGATTCTAAACTTGTTGCTCTTAGCTCTTCCTCAACCAAGTAGTTTACCACGTTCACAACTTCTTTTATATCAGACATCGCTTGTTCAGCTACAATCTCACCTTCACTAGTAGACCCGTCATCCAATGCTTTGACACAAGCAATGTTTGATTCTCTAGGAGAGACAAATTAGAAGGACCAGTCTTTTCCTTCATCACCTTGGATAGTTAGTGCTTTAGTCTCTTTATTTGAAGAACTTGTTCCAACCATGTCTTTCTCTTGATGGTTGAAGTAAGAAATGGGTTACCATTTCCTGTTTTCTTGGGCTTCACACATTAACGTTTAAAATGCCCCTTTTCACCACAACTGAAGCAGGTGACCTTGGTTTTGTCGAAACCAAAGGTCGTATCTTTTGTGACTACTAAATTATGTTGTGTCTTCTTAACGAACTTTTTGCCTCGTCTAACTGCATTCGCAAGAGCCCACATGATGTCCATCCTTTCCAGCTCAGTCTCATCAACCTGCTCGTAGTCTTCATCAGCAAGATGACTATTTCTGATCTTTCCAGCAACTAAACCATCATACGATTGAACCACTGCTGCTAGAAGATCCATGTGCTCTTTTGCAACCTCCACTGTGATATTATCGAGATTCTCGGTCTTCAACTTCGTAGTATTGGCTGCAGGCACTATGTATTAAGTCGATGATCACCCAGGCGTTTCCGGTCCTGAAGCAGTGGATTGAGAGGGAGCCACGGAACTGGACACAAAAGTTGTTTGAAGTGGTGCTCCTGAACCAGTTGGATTGGGAACCGAGTTGTAAAGTGAAGGTTTCTGAACGTAAGATCCTTTCTTTGACTTGTATTTCATCCTCAGTTCCTCCTCCCTTAATTTTAGGATGAAGTCACTTATGTCCAATGTAGTAAATATGTCATTCTGTCTCAGGTTGGACACAAATGAATCTCATTTCTTAGGCAAACCATCTGCAAAGCTTGAGACTTTATCTTCCATAGACGTTGTTACACCATGAGTGTGCAACTCACTCATCAGATGGTAGAACCTGTCAATGATGTCATCCAAGGTCTCATTTCCCATAGAGGAGAAGTTATCGAACTCCTTCTTGAGAGCCTTTGCCTTTAGTGCCTTTAATGTCGCATTCCCATCGTATCTCTTCTCTAATGCCTCCCACAACTTTTTGGACTACTTGTTCTCAGAAAATTAGTGAAAGATGTCTTTTAGGATTGACTGAGTCAGCAAAGCATAGACTTTCTTCTCGGCATTGAAGAGTATCCTCTGAGCCTCACTTATTCCACCTAATGTCATCTTTACTCCATTTGTGCTTACTCGTACCGTGTAACCAGCCTCTATAGAAGTCCAGAGGTTAGGATCCACTCCATTTAGGTAAATATCGAATCGTTGTTTCCATTATGGATAGTCATCCAATGTTATAAGCTTCGGTGATTTATTGTGATTTCCTATCATATTCTCTAGAAGTAGAAGGTTCTGGATGCGTGTGTCCTTCCCGGTAGTAAACCCTAAAAACTAATCTTCCATTTGTGTGAACTTTGTACTTTGAGAACAGGGCAACTTCAATAGTGCGATTGGACAATGCGTATGGATCACTCATGCGAATGAAGAGTGCGAATGAAGAGTGCGAATGAAGAGTGCGGATGAATTCAATCCTGCGATTGGATTCAGTCATGCGCATGAACAATGCGAATGGACATAACCGACTAAAGGTGTTCAGTCGTGTGAATAAAGGATACGACTGAGTTCAGTGGTGCGGATGGAGGGTGCGAATGAGTTCAATCGTACGAATGAGCTATTCGTGCGACTAAACGCTGCTGTGTTTGGAAAAATCGAATTTTGGCACTTAGACACGAATTACGATTTACCTAGAAACCCTAATCTGTCGTATGATGAAAAACTTCAACTTTAATGCCGGGAGACGTCGGAAAACACCTGTGGACTCAGAAAGATGACTCTTTTGAGTTAAAACGTGAGTTTTGACACGATTCAAATTGAATCAAACACAAAATCAAGAGCCTAGGCTCTGATACCAATTGTCAGGACTGTGTACGTATGGAATACTAACAGATTTTGCGTTTATACCGAATCAAATAGTGCAGAATCCTATTTGATTGGTGATCCAATCAGTGAGAACAATTACCCAATCGATATTGAATTGAAACTAAATGTTATAAGCGAATAGAGATCAATCAGGAATGATCTATGAAGTTGAACAGGCTTCGTTGGACATTCTGGATGGCTAGGGTTTGTGAGAGTATCAAGTGTTTTAAATTCTTTTCAATTGTTATGTTTTTCCATGAATTAAGTGGTATTTATAGGTTAGGGGCTTTCATTCGTATGATTGAACCATTAGCATGGTTCAGTCGTACGACTGAATCATGCAATTGATCCATATGCACGATTGAAGGTCGTGCGACTAAGTCAATCTTATATCTCAATCGTGCAACTGATCTAGTCTCCTGGTTTAGTCATACGACTGGTCCATAAGCATGATGTATTCATGCGTATGGTCCATAAGTATGGGCCATTAGCATGAATACTCATTCGTTTATGTTGAACACATTACTCAATCATTATTGACTTAGAATTGTGTACAATAACCTCAAACCTATATATTTAGTTCACTATAAGTTATCACACAATAAACAATGAAATATTAAACATTATAAGCATCAACCACACATTGTATTTCATTCATACCCATGTCTTACATATATGTAAGACATGATAGACATTTTACATTAGCTCCTAAACTAGGTACATATGTACCAACAACATCTATATCTCTGGATACAGATGAAGTTCTAGACTCAAGATGGTGAATTTCTGGTCCATCATTAAGAATAGGTTGAGAAACATCAGAATCTTCGGTAACATGTTGATGCTCATGATTTTGTTGCTCATGAATCTCTATAGAGAATAGAGGATCTCTTGCAAAAGAAAAAAATAGATAATCTAGAGTTGTATCATCCATATCATCAGAATCGGAATCCTCACTGAATGTTCTAAGATCTCTAGCTTGTTTTCTATTGACACATGAAGATTCAAACAGATTAGAAATAAAGTTTGTTAATGAATCTAAATCAAATAACCACTTTGGACCATTTGCAACTGATGGAAAAGAGTTTTCAAGGAATTTACATTAAACGTTTCAATGATAACATTCTTCATAGAGTTATAAACTCTATACGCTTTTGAAGCGGACGAATATCCAAGAAAGAATCCATCATCAAACTTTGAATCAAATTTGCCAAGATGGTCATTTGAATTTAAAATCAAAACAGGTGATCCAAAAGATTTAAGAAAATCAATATTGTGTTTCATGCTTAACCAACATAGTATGATTTTGAATAAAACACGCAGTTGATATTGCTTCATCCAAGAATGTGATAGGAATCATTGCATCAGCTAACATTGCACGAGCTGCTTCAATCAAAGTTTTATTCTTCCTTTCTATAACTCTGTTTGTTGTGGAGTTCGAAAAGCACTAATTTGATGAGCTATTCCTTTGTCTGCACACAAATTGTCAATATTAGCATTTTTAAATTCAATTCCATTATCACTTCTGATTATTTTAACCTTTTGATCTAATTGATTTTCTACTTTAATGATAAATTCTTTTAAAAGATCAGCTGTTTCAGATTTTGCATGAAGAAAGAAAACCCAAGAAAATTGTGTATAATCATCAATTATGACTAAACAATACGATTTATTCTCGATACTCTATATGTTTACAGGACCAAATAGATCCATGTGTAACATTTGTAAAGGTTTTGAGTTTGAGTTTATTTGTTTGGATTTATAAGACACTTTGTGTTGTTTACCCTTCAAAGATGCTTTGAAGAGGTCTGATGTTGCGAACTTCTTTGAAGGGATTCCAATAACATGATTTCGTGTTGCAATGTGTTCGTGTTCTTGAATTTTGAATGACCGAGATGTCTATGCCATAGATGACTTTCATCATTAGATGCACGAGCAATGAGACAGGTTGTTTCTGTTGACGGATCAACTTGAGACATGTCTAGTTTGTAGACATCTCTATCATGAACAGCTTTAACAACAACCCACTCTTTGCTGATCTAAAATCCTGGCTCTAAGATATAACAAGAAGAATCATCAAATAAAGTAGGATATGATTTATCGCATATTTTTGAAACACTCAAAAGATTGAAATTCAATTGTTCACAAAAGTTGACTTTGTCAATACTTATTATTTCGTTACATACCTTTCCTTCACCGATTATGCTTCCTCCTGAATCTCCACCAAACCCCACATGAGTACTATATTTTAGCTTAAAATCTTGAAACAAGGCTTGGTTGCTTGTCATATGCTGGCTACACCCACTAACCACATACCATGTGTTTACTGGTCTTCGTGGGCGTACATGTATTCAAAGATATTTAAAACAAGTTAGTAACCCAAGCCGAAATGGTCTTGGCCTTTCCAATTTATCTATGATAGTAAATTGTTTGAAATGGAGTTTTTTCATATTAGGTTTCTTTTGAAATTTATGATTTTCAAGTCCTCTTTAGAAAACATTTTGATTATCTTTTCTTTGTTTTGTTTTCAAAACATTAAATCTGGTTTCAAGATCGTAATCAAGAAATTTTGAACCATTGTTTGAAATATTATAAAAAAATTTCTTATTATGTGTTTCATTTTTCATTCTCACTGAGCGTGGAACGAAATGTACTTGATTATACTGTTGTTATCTAACATTAAACTGATTACCATAATCAGAATTGATTCTTCTGAAAGATTGCAAACCCATAGAAGCTATTTTTGATAGGTTTTTAAATCCGTTATAATGATTTCTTTGAAACTTTAGATTAGCATATCCTTGGTTATCAAAATCCTTTCTAGATGAGTTCTTCCTGAAGTAACAATCCTCTGTATTATGATTTCTTTCATCACACAATGCACAGTATTTGTTAAAACAACAATCAACTGTGTTGTGATTTGTCATATCACATATGTGACAGTATTTGTTAAAATAACACTCAGATGTGTTATGATTGTACATGTCACACATATCATAGTATTGTTATGGCTTTTGAAACAACATTTGCTTAACCATGGATGTAGAAGCCACATTAGATCCTTGTTTAGATTTAGGAGTAGACTGGTTAAGCTTTTGTTTTTGTTGTGTGAGTTTGGTCTTTATAAATTTAGGATTTTGCTTTTGCACATTCTCACATTTCTTTAACTCCTTAGATACAAATCTATTTTGAAAAGCAGAAGACTTAGGACCTGAACTTGTTTTCAGAATAGAGTTAGATTTGATCTTTGGTTTTGATATTGTTTCAAATATTGTGTTCATGTCAAAAGTTCCTACTGACACAAACTTCATAGGTTTAATTTTACTTGATATGTTGTTTCGTTCAGTCTGTTTAGCTTTCAGAGTTGATTTTCTTCTTTTTTGATTTCTTGATGACTTCTTATTATTTTGTGGCTTAGTTAAATCTTGAGAAGATTCTTTTTCACAATCTTTGTTTTGAGTTAATTCATTTGAGCTTGAATCATCAGAAGATAAAGTGTCTATTTCTCTTCTTGATATTTTTCTTTCATTTTGAGATTGATCTCCTTAGCTTTGTCATTCTCTTGATTAATTTGACACTTCCCTATGACACATTCACATTTTGGGACAAATAGTTGTTTATTCTTTAGACGAGGTTCATAAGATTTTACTTTAATTGGATGACCATTCTTAATCTTTTCTAAATCTTTCTCCTTGAATATTTGAATGTTTAATTTTCAATTTCACTTTCAATAGTTTCTTGACCACTCTTTTTCTTCTTTTGAAATTCTTTTAGCTTAGCTTTATTCTCTTGAGAGTGGTGATGACTATTGAAATTTTCTGGTACCGTATTAGAGATCGATTCAGGCATAGGTTCATGTGTAAATCCTAATCCTATTTTATCTTTATCTTTTCTTCCATTTACCATTTGCTCAAGTATAGTCTTTGAGCTTTTAACTTTAGCCAAATTAACTTGAGTTACTACATGTGCCAATTTATCTTGTTCAAGTGTTTTTGTCATTTCTTAACAAATTCAAGTTCCTTTAGAGTTTTGTTCCAACTTGCTTGAAGTGACATGATTTTATCATTAGCAACTTTATGATCATCTTTCAGTTTTCTGTGCATTGATTATTCTTACCTCAATTTATCACATATTTGGAATAAGTATGTTCTATAATGTTCAACTTGTTCAAAGCATGCTTTAGTGTACAGTTTTTCTCTTACTTCAATTGGAATTTTAGGATGTGAACTTGAAGACTCCATGTCAGATGTAGAGTTTACAACCTTTGGTTGTTCAGACATTGCCACTAGAGCAATTTCTTTTGTGTCCTCCTTTGGATCATATTTGTCACTCCACTCATAGTTTGTTTCATTTTCTGATTCATCTGATTTTAGATCATTTTTATCAGACCAGCCTTCGTTCATTTCAGAGATCAATGCTAAACCTGAAGTAAGATCAGCTGTAAATTGTTCAGCATAAGCACTCCAGACATAACCATCTTTTATGCTTACAACTAGTGCTTTCTTTGATTCTTGAGCTGTCTTTTCATCATCTTTTAATTCAGGCATAGGTAGACTTTGATATGGTTTTTAAAAAATCTTTTGATTCTGATATTGACGCCTCTGATTATTGGAACTGCTTTGGCCATTTCCACTTTGAGTTCTTGGAGCTTTACATTCACTGGAAAAATGGCCATAACTGTTACAGTTGAAACATCTTGATTTTGACTTGTCAAAACCAACTGTTTTGTTGGCACTAGGCTTGTAGTTCCTATTGACATATGAGTGCCTTTGTGTTCTATAAGCAATCATCACCATTTGTCAATTCAGGTCCATTTCTTCTACGTCATCAGGATCCATTTCATATAAATCCTGCAAAACCAAATCATTTTGAGTTAGTGTAAGGCCCCGTTCCCAGAGACCTCACAGTTGGTCAATCACAGCAGTTAAAACATTAAACATTATAATTATACAAACTAAAGTAGCGGAAATGATTTATCAAAAACTATTCATTTCATTTAAAACACTGTTGTTAAGCAATACATCATCATTATCTGTTTACAAAAGAATTGTTTTAAACACATTACAAAACAAAAGTAACATAAAATACGAATGGATGTCAGTCTTTTCCTGCCGAGTAGCTTCACCCTCGTGCCATCCTCATCAATAATTACCTGCCAACTGAAAATGTATACAAGTCAGCGTTGCAAAGTGAGTTCTAGTTTTAAAAGTAATAAAATACTTTCTATATGTTGTATAAGAAAATACTCTTTTCTGTAAAATACAACTTTGTACTGTATATGCGAGCACGCATTAACTATATGAACAAATATTGTTCGTTCTCTTTATTGTATGCCTTGTCTGTTCTGTAAACTTTTATCTTTATGTTTCACTTTCTGTATGGACCAGTGAGCAATACCCCAACTATATGTGCGATGGAAAACGGGTGATGGGCCATCTATATCCCTCGAAAGGGTCAACTGTATCCCTCGAAATGGTCAACTATATCCCTCGAAAGGGTCAACTGTATCCCTCGAAAGGGTTCTGTGTACTGTGTACAAGGCCAACCCAATCACCCAGGACACGCTACAAAGGTCCTGCCAATCTCAATTGATCAGCCCTGTGTGCATAATAGGGTAGCTAACCGACAACACAGTTGAGCTAACGAGAACATGGTCGTGCACCTCCTGTAAGCTTGCAAGACTTGTTAACATTTTCATTAATGTTCCTCTTGTTTTCTTTATTGCTCTTTCACTTTATAATTACAATATACTTTACGTTACGATAATAACATACCACGTAAAGTCACATACTATAAGTAATAGTAATAATAGCACTAACAATAATAAGGAACAATCAAAACTGTGCATGAAACATCATCATAATTAAGCCCTAGCCAACCTCGGTCAAACACCCTAAAGCACAGACTCCCAGAAAATTCTGTAAAAATTTCTAAGTGCTTAGGTGCTTGGGCACTATTTGGGAGAATGAGCCCTGTTTGGGCGTTTCATCACTATGTAGGCGCATCAGCCAACACTTAATCATTTTATCACTTAGGCACATGAACTATTCAGGCGCATGGGCACTATTCGTGCGTATGAACACTTAGGCGCATGAGTTATTCGGACGCATGGACACTTAGGCGCATGAGCCACTTGGGCGCATGGGCACTATTGGGGCGCATGGCCCTACACTTAGACGTCCGGTTAACATTTCTAGGCGCATGGACCACTATTCAGGCGCATGGGCTGTACTTAAACATTTCTAAGTCGATCTTAGGCGCATGAGTTACTGTTCAGGCGCATGGATTACACTTAAATCCTTCTAAGGCATTTTTAGGCGCATAAGCCTTATCTAGGCGCATAGACCCTCTGTGTAACATGTTTCTAGTATGTTTTCAATCCAATCATCAAACCCATCTGTTCTAAGCTTAACATGGCTATTCTAAACATGAATAACCTATAATCATTCAAGAATTAACATCCAACATGCATAATACATACGGGTAAATATACACAAGCTTTGAAATTTGTTTTAATACATTTTCAGCCCCAAAGATGTTTAAAACAAGTAGAAACCAGGGTCTAGAACTCATCTCATGCAACTTGGGTATTTCTTCCTTTCTAACCCGCTTGCAATGAGTTCAAACACCTAAAAACAACACCAAACACACACACTCGAGCACATACACAACACATAAGCACATATGCATATAACCGGGATAAAACCCGTCATAAACATTTTAAAACCATGAATTCTTACCTTGAATTCACTTCTCTTCTTCTTCTTCTTCACCAGCTGAGAGTTTTCCCCTGATCTCTCTCTCTAAAACCGAAGAAATGTTGATGTGAAGTGAGGGTGGGCGGCCATGCCCACCTTTACACCAACTTTTCAATGTTTTGTCCTTTTGGACACTTTTAGTCCCTCCACTTGGACTTTATTACTTTTCTTTCTTTTTATTCTTCATTTCTTGTCTTTTTAAATAACCGGGTGTCACAAGTCCACCCCCTTTATATAGGTTTCATCCCTGAAACCTGTTATTCCTTGAACAGATGAGGATAATGCTGCCTCATCTCCTCCTCAGTCTCCCACGTAGACTCGGATCCCTTCCTGTGCTTCCACTGTACACGCACAAGAGGAACCACTTTATTTCGCATTATCTTCTCTTTATGATCGATGATTGCCACTGGTTGCTCCATATAATTGAGCCTTTCATCTACTTCAATGTCCTCTAATGGAACAATCATGTCTTCATCAGCTAAGGACTTTCTCAGATGAGATACATGGAATGTCAGGTGAATTCCACTTAATTCATCTGGTAACTCCAATCAATAGACCACCTCTCCTACTCGAGCAATAATTCGGAAGGTCCTATGTACCTCGGGCTTAGCTTACCTCGTTTCCCGAATCAGATAATACCCTTCCAAGGTGAGACCTTAAAGATAACCCGGTCACCCACCTGGAACTCGATCGGTCTGCGTCGTTTATCGGCATACGACTTTTGTCTATCTTTGGCTGCCTTCATGAAGGCTTTAATCTTCTCAAGCTTCTCAGTTGTAGCCTCGATTACCTCGACGTTCCCCAATTCCTTTTGACCAATATCACCTCAATAAACGGGTGTTCTGCATCTCCTACCGTATAGCATCTCGTATGGTGGCATGCCAATGCTAGCATGATAGCTATTGTTGTACGAGAATTCAGCTAACGGTAAGTGGTCATCCCAACTTCCCCCAAAATCAATCACACACGCCCAAAGCATGCCTTCTAGTTTCTGAATGGTCCTTTCTGACTGACCATCAGTTTGGGGATGATAAGCCATGCTAATATGTAACCTCGCCTGCATAGCATCGTGGATTCCTTCCAGAATTTAGATGAAAACCGGGTGTCACGATTAGACACAATGGACACTGGCACGCCATGACGAGTTACAATCTCCTTGATGAACAGGTCAGCCAACCTCTCGGATGAATATGTATCACGGATCGGTAGGAAGTGAGCACTCTTCGTCAAACGGTCAACAATCACCCATATGGCATCGTACCCCTTCGGAGTACGTGGTAGCTTCGTAATGAAATCCATGGTGATGTGCTCCCACTTCCATTCCAGTATATCCAAAGGTTGGATCTTCCCATACGGCTTCTGATGTTCGGCCTTTACTTGTAAACAAGTAAGGCACTTACTCACATACTCCACCACGTCACGCTTCATACCCGGCCATGAATAATCTTTCTTCATATCATGATACATCTTTGTGGCACCAGGATGAATGGAATATCGAGTCTTGTGAGCTTCATTCAAAATCCTCACACGTAGATCCCCGAAACGAGGAATCCGCACCCGTCCAAATCGAGTTTTAACAGCGAGTGTGTTTTCACCCAATTCCCCAACCAGACCTCTTATTCTTTTAGAGTTTAGATGATCTTCTTTTAATGCCTCATCTTGAAACTCCTTGACTTGCTTCATTACATCACAGGTCCTGATCAGTTGATATGCTTTCACCCGAATTGGCTCGGGCCTCTCCTTTCGGCTAAGAGCATCAGCCACCACATTGGCTTTGCCCGGATGATAGTGGATCTCGCAATCATAATCTTTTATGAGCTCCAACCATCTTCTCTGCCTCATGTTCAGATCTTTTTGCTCAAAGAAGTACTTCAAGCTCTTGTGGTCAGTGAAAATGGTGCACTTCGTCCCGTACAGATAGTGCCTCAAATTCTTTAGTTCAAAGACCACGGCTGCTAGCTCCAAGTCGTGAGTAGGGTAGTTGACCTCATGAACTTTCAACTGTCGGGATGCATAGGCTATAACCTTCCCTCTTTGCATTAATACACATCCCAACCCCGAGTAAGAAGCATCTGAATATACCACCAAATCCTCGCTTCCTTCGGGTAATGACAAGACAGGAGCTTGAGTCAACCTCACCTTTAACTCTTTGAACGCCTGTTCTTGGGCTTGACCCATATAAACTTTACATCCTTTCGGGTCAACTTGGTCAGTGGAGAAGCGATCTTGGAAATGTCCTGAATGAACCTTCGATAATACCCCGCCAACCCCAAGAAACTACGAATCTCGGATGGCGTCTTTGGAGACTTACATTGCATCACAGCCTCCACCTTAGCAGGGTTTACCATAATCCCCTCAGGATTTACCACGTGACCTAAGAATTGACTTCGCGTAACCAAAACGCACACTTGGAAAATTTGGCATACAACTTCTCCCTTCTTAACGTCTCTAACACCTCCCGAATGTGGTCAGCATGCTCCTCCTCGCTCCTTGAATAAATCAGGATATCATCAATAAACACAATCACTGATTTATCTAACATTGGCCAACACACTCGATTCATCAAGTCCATAAAAGCAACTGGCACATTGGTCAGACCAAATGACATAACAAGAAATTCATAGTGACCGTAGCGCGTGCGAAAAGCTATCTTAGGGATATCCTACTCCTTTACCTTCAGCTGATGTTAAGCAGATCGAAGATCTATCCTTGAAAACCAACTAGCACCTTGAAGCTGGTCAAACAGATCATTTATTCTTGGTAAGGGTATCAGTTCTTCATTGTCAACTTGTTCAGCTCTCGGTAGTCAATGCACATCCTCATACTACTGTCTTTCTTCTTCACAAACAGGACTGGAGCACCCCAGGGAGAGAGACTCGATCTAATGAACCCCTTATCGAGCAGCTCCTACAACTGCTCCATCAGTTCTTTCATTTCTGTCGGAGCTAACTGGTACGGTGCTTTGGCAACGGGTTGAGCACCAGATATCAGATCAATTTGGAACTCAATCTCGTAATCCAGTGGCACGCCAGGTAAGTCTTCCGGGAATACGTCTGGAAAGTCGCACACCACTGGTACTTCGGATAATTGCGGTACCGATGCATCCACATCTTTTACGTAGGCCAAGTTGGCACTACATCCACGTCTTATGCACTTTCCCGCCACCGCCATCGAAATCATCTTCAGGATCGTAGTAACGCGATCTCCATAAATCATAACCAGACTCCCATCAAACGTAACTAATTGAATCATCTTCTTGCAACACACGATGTTTGCTTCACAGGTTGCTAACCAGTCCATCCCTAGTACTACATCAAATCCACCTAGGGGTATCACGTGTAATCTAGTAGCAAACCTATGGCCCTCTAGTTCTATGGCATAGTCCTCTATCACATTCGTAATTCTAGTGGACTTACCAATCTCAGTTTCTACATTGAATGGTGCAGTGACCTTTCTACTACTAACAGGCAACTTAGCACAGAAAGTAGTGGAGATAAAACTCCTGCTAGCACCGGAATCAAACAATACAGAGGCACAAGTTTGGTTTACTAGAAACATACCTGACACAACATCGGGATCAGCTCTGGCTTCCTCTCAGGTCATAGTGTAAGCTCTAGCACTCGCCCTCTGCCTTCCTTCCTTCTGCTTCTTCTTCTCTGCTCCAGAGCTCTCCGCCCTCGGCTTCTTACAGTCTCTAGCGATGAGGCCAGGCTGGCCACATCTGAAGCATACGTTCATCCCCATCCTGCACTCACCTGTATGCTCTCTTCCACATTTGTCACACCTCCTCAGCCCTGATCCAGATGTGACCACACGTCGGTCACCCACCTTTGCCACCTTCTTGTTTGGAGCAATTCTACCACGTCCAAACTATTTCCCATTCCAGTTCCAGCTACCACCATCCTTCTTATTCACATCAGCCACCACCACCTCGCGCTCATCATATAATCTACCAGCCAAGTCAACCGCCAACCTAAAAGTGCTCGGCCGGGCGGCGATCATATACCTACGGATATCTGCCGGCAGCCCCTGGATGTATCTCTTAATCTTTCGTGACAGTGGTGTCACTTGATCGGGCACCAGCCTTGCCATTTCATTAAATTTGGTGGTGTATTGCTGGTGTGTCATCATTCCCGCCTCCAGCTGCAGGAAGTCTCTTTGTACCTTGTCCATCTCTCTATGAGGACAGAATTCCTCAATCACTAACTTCTTCAGTGTAGGCCATCTCATTCTTCCAATGGCCTTGCTACCCTCGGCTTGGACAATGTTGTCCCACCAACACAAACCCGAGTCCACAAAAGAGTGGGTAGCGAATTTCACCTTCTAATCTTCACGGCAGTCACTGATATCAAGGACAGCCTCCATTTCCCTCACCCACCGGTGAGCAGCTGCAGGAGTGTTGTTCCCATGAAAGTAGGGGGCTTGCATCTCATAAACGCCCCATAGTTGCAGCCTCAGGTCGCCTCCGGCACAAGCTCTTCTTCTTCATCATCCTCATCATCAAAGAGAACCGTTTCTGGCTTTGGTTGTTCCCATCCTCCCGAGGACATGTTCCTCTCCTTTCTTTCCCTGTCCCTTACGGCCTTGATCACTTTGGTCCTCCGGATGAGGGGTCTCTTGTTCTTCATGAACCACTTTCTTGACTCTGGGTCTCCCTCTCTTGGGTCGCGGAGCAGCACCGTGACCTCCACCACAAGAGGATTTTCAAGATCTACCGCCAGCCATCCTCTAAAAGAACACTATAAGATTCAAACACTAACGCGGTCATTCAAGGTAACACTCCGTTTATGTCAAGTATAGTAAGTCCCTAATTACAGTGGCCAGTTGTGATTAGCCACTTACTTTACTCTTCATACCCCAATCATCTCCTATCCTGACTTAATCATTATCTAAATCTACTAAGAGCACATAATCAAATAGCATGCGCACATAATACCAGTTAACATTAGCAAAAGACATACCTAATGGCACGTAGCTACTCGGGCTGACATCCCTCTATTTGTCCTATTTTCAATTTAAGTTTAGGTTTTAAAAACTTTATTTAACCCAATTCTCTTAAACTTTGGCTCTAATACCAACTTGTAAGGCCCCGTTCCCGAAGACTTCACAGTTGTTAATCACAGCAATTAAAACATTAAACATTATAATTATACAAACTTAAGCAGTAGAAATGATTTATCAAAAACCATTCTTTTCATTTAAAACACTGTTATTAAGCAATACATCATCATTATATGTTTACAAAAGAATTGTTTTAAACGTATTACAAAACAATAATAACATAAAATACGAATGGATGTCAGTCTTTCCCTGCCGAGTAGCTTCACCCTCGTGCCATCCTCAGCAATAATTACCTGCAGACTGAAAATGTATTAAAGTCAGGGTTGCTGAGTGAGTTCTAGTTTTAAAAGTAATAAAATACTTTCTATATGTTGCATAAGAAAATACTCTTTTCTGTAAAATACAACTCTATACTGTATATGCTAGCACGCATTAACTATATGAACAAATATTGTCCGTTCTCTTTACTCTATGCCTTGTCTAATCTCTAAACTTTTATCTTTATGTTTCACTTTCTGTATGGACCAATGAGCAATACCCCAACTATATGCGCAATGGAAAACGGGTGATGGGCAATCAATATCCCTCGAAAGGGTCAACTGTATCGCTCGAAAGGGTCAACTATACCCCTTGAAAGGGTCAACTGTATCCCTCGAAAGGGTCAACTATATCCCTCGAAAGGGTCAACTATATCCCTCGAAAGGGTTCTGTGTACTGTGTACAAGGCCAACCCAATCACCCAGGACACGCTACAAAGGTCCTACCAATCACAATTGATCGGCCCTGTGTGCATAATAGGGTACCTAACCCGCAGCATAGTTGAGCTAACGACAACATGGTCGTGCACCTCTTGTAAGCTTGCAAGACTTGTTAATATGTTCATTAATGTTCCTCTTCTTTTCTTTATTGCTCTTTCACTTTATTATTACGATATACTTTACATTACGGTAATAACATACCACGTAAAGTCACATGCTATAAGTAATAATAATAATAATAGCAATAACAATAATAAGGAACAATCATAACTATGCATGAAACATAATCATAATTAAGCCCTAGCCAACCTCGGTCAAAAACCCTAAAGCACAGACTCCCAGAAATTTCTATACTTAAGCGCTTGAGCACTATTTGGGCGTATAAGCCCTGTTTGGGCGTTTCATCACTATGTAGGCGCATCAGCCAACACTTAATCATTTTATCACTTAGGCGCATGAACTATTCATGCGTATGAACACTTAGGCGCATGAGTTATTCGGGCGCATGGACACTTAGGCGCATGAGCCACTTGGGCGCATGAGCCACTTGGGCGCATGGGCACTATTGGGGCGCATGGCACTACACTTAGACGTCAGGCTAACATTTCTAGGCGCATGGACCACTGTTCAGGTGCATGGGTTGTACTTAAACATTTCTAACTCAATCTTAGGCGCATGAGTTACTGTTCAGGCGCATGGATTACACTTAAATCCTTCTAAGGCATTTTTAGGCGCATGAGCCTTATCTAGGCGCATAGACCCTCTGTGTAACATGTTTCTAGTATGTTTTTAAACCCAATCATCAAACCCATCTGTTCTAAGCTTAACATGGCTATTCTAAACATGAATGACCTATAAGCATTCAAGAATTAACATCCAACATGCACAATACATACGGGTAAATATACACAAGGTTTGAGAATTGTTTTAATACATTTTCAGCCCCAAAGATGTTTAAAACAAGTAGAAACCGGGGTCTAGAACTCATCTGATGCAACTTGGGTATTTTTTCCTTTCTAACCCACTTGCAATGAGTTCAAACACCTAAAAACAACACCAAACACACACACTCGAGCACATACACAACCACATAAGCACATATGCATATAACCGGGATAAAACCCGTCATAAACATTTAAAAACCTTGAATTCTTACCTTGAATTCACTTCTCTTCTTCTTCTTCTTCATCAGCTGAGAGTTTTCCCCTAATCTCTCTCTCTAAAACCAAAGAAATGTTGATGTGAAGTGAGGGTGGGCGGCCATGCCCACCTTTACACCAACTTTTTCAATGTTTTGTCCTTTTGGACACTTTTAGTCCCTCCACTTGGACTTTATTGCTTTTCTTTCTTTTTATTCTTCGTTTCTTGTCTTTTTAAATAACCGGGTGTTACAGTTAGTTGACTACCCTGATAGGATTGGAAGCTTGCCATAAAAGCTGTAAATGCAGTTTTGGGCTCTTCATCATGTAACAGGTTATACTGGGGTACTAGTGAAAAATCCAGTTGAATATACTGGGGTACTAGTGAAAAATCCAGTTGTAGATTTTAAAGGAGACTGTTGTTGTTGTTGTGGCTCAGTTGAATATACTGGGGTACTAGTGAAAAATCCAGCTTCCACGAACAAATCACCCTAATCTTCATAAGTAACATCATTTTTGGCAAGAAAGGCATTCTCTAAAGTATTTGCTGGAGAAGCAACATACTTGTATTGAGATGTTGAAGTATATCTATCATTATTTCTGGAACTCTCATCAATTTCTACAGATTCAATCTTTGCAATGAGAAGATCAAGATCCATAGGAAACTTTTCAATGTGCTTTAGCAGGTTTACAGCATGTTCCCATGAAGATGGAAATGCATTCAGGAGTCTATCATTTAGGTATTTAAGATCATTTCTTATTCCTAAGGTTGACGTTTCAGACGTGAGTTTCACATATCTATTCATCATTTGGTTTATAGTTTCTCCTGATATATGCTCAAAGAGTTCAAGTTGCCTCTTTAACTTTTATCTTTTGAGATCTTGTATCTCTTTACCTCCTTCACGGATAAATTTTAGAGCTTTATATATTGTATAACCAGTTTGATAGTTCTCCAGTCTTGAAAGTACCTCCAGAGGTAACCCTTTGCACATGAGAGAATATTCTTTAACATCATTCTTCACCTTCTTTAAGTCATCACCATGTAAGTCATCTTCAGGATATGGCTCTTGAGTATCTTTAATATATACAAATCCTCTATTAGGACCATCGGAAATGACTGGGATGTGAGGTCCTTTTTCAATTGACATCCAAAGATCAGTATCAATTGAGTTCAAATGATGTTTTAATCTGAGTGACCAATTTTTAAAGTCGGCTCTATTCTTTAGCTTTGGTACTATGTTCTCTGAATTTTCAGACTTTGCCATGATTAAGTTTTGAATTCAATAAAATATACTATTTTGTATGTTTTTTAGATTTAAGATGAAATAAAGAAATAAAAATATTTTTGGATTTTAGATTTTTGAAAAATTTCTAAGTGTTAAGTGAAAAGTCTAAATTAGATGTGCCTGAACAATGGAGAAACGTCTCAACAGTAGAGAAACGTCTAAACAGTAATGAAACATCCAACTCTACTTAGGAACGCCTAAAGGATTGCCTTAGTGAACATCTGAAGTTTCCAAGTGTAGAAACGCCTAAACAGTGTCAAAGCGCCCAAACAGTTTCAAAGCGCCTAAATAGTGTTGAAGCGTCTGAAACGGTTCCAAAGCGCCTGAACAGTTCCAAAGTGTCTCGGACAGTTCTTTGAAAAACGTTCAAACAGTGCTAAAACGTCCAAACAGTGTCAAAGCGACCACTCTGAAACACCTAAACAGTGTTAAAGCATCTGACAGTGTTCATGCGCATAAACACTTAGGTGATTTTCAGATGATTTCAACACCTCAAACGCCTTTAATTCATCTTCTTTGTAACAACCTGATCTTAATAAAATTTTCAAAACTTAATAAAACGATCTAAAACTCTTCAATCAAGTCACTAATACACCGATAATCAATCCTTTAACATTATTTCTTTCAATTAAGAACACTTTGATTCTCAATTTTGCAGGTTTAGTGTTCGAGTTTTAAAGAACTATTCGAACACAAATTTGATAAAAATTCAAATTTGATGATTTAAATTCACTCAATTGTGATTCAAATTATGTATCTAGTGATGAAACACAACTAAATCATCAATTGAACAATTGCGATCAAATCACAGATTTAAGTGATTCAAAATTGCTCAAAAGTTGATTTTGAACTTCAAATCATTGAAACGAAAGCTCTGATATCATTTGATAAGTTCAAATGGATCGATCTGTGATTGTTATCAAGCAATTGATAATAATATGAACAATGTAATCAACACAAACAAATATCAGAAAAATTCATAGAGTTTCTATTGATATTAGTAGGATTACAAAGTGCAATTGAGAGAATATGAATATCAAAAGTCTAACCTGCACAAACAAGCAATCCTATTTATACTAATAACAAAAAACAAAAGGAACATATATTTACATAATAAGTCCCTATACTATGAGAAAACTAATATGAAGACTAAAATGCTAATCTTTATAGGGTTCCAATAATATTAATAATGTATTTCCCAATATCATATCAAAGTCTACAATACGTATCTTGATCTTGCAACTTACGGACTATATAATCCATACAAACTAGGAGGTGGGGTGGGTAGTTTTCATGTTTTTTCAAGTGTTAATTTTTTGCTTTGTTAAACTCTTTTTGTAACTTAGGAAAAAAAATATTTTGCAAGTAAAGAGATTATGGGAAAGAAATGACAAAACTTGTTTATAGTAGTCTTTACACTTTTCAAGGAAGTGGTCTTTACACTTTTCACTATGTTAAAATAGTGAACTAGTTTTCATTAGGATTTTGTTTGCTGCTACATGGTGAACATAAGTTCTTGATGATTGTGTTAAATCTTCAACTTTTGCTCCTATAGCTTGCACTTTAAGAAGAAATTCAAGACCTGTAGATTTAGATGAATTGGAGCTATATGAATCTTGTATAATTCATGATGTATTACGAGTAAGTACGTATTTAAACTAGTTTGTTTAGTAGGGTGTGGTATTGATAACAATTTCGACTTATTAGTGAAAGAGTATATATATAAAGAGGGAAATGGTTTTGGCATTCAAAGTTGTTTTGAAATATGCTAGCATGGTTTGTCAAACGTATAGAGATTTGAGATGTGTTGGCAGATAACCCAAATAGTATTTTGTAAACACTTTCAAAATGGTTTGACTAGTTGTGTCATATGTTGGCTCCTAAATGTGTTGCTTGTTAATAGTTTTGTGGTGACGGCCGAATAGGGTTAACGTGACCTTTAGAGTAAGAACAATACTTTGTTTCTGGAATTACGTGTAAGATACTTGCTGTTGAGCTATACCAAGTCCAGTAGACAAACCTGTAGAAAGAGAAGGAAGATGGTTGAAAATTGGATTCAGTAAGAGAAAGAAAGATCAAATAGAGAACAAAAATCATAAAAGCCGAGGTACAACAACACATCACCAAAAAAAGGATGTATATTAAACACGTGTACCCAAGTGCCCAAAAAGGAACCAAGCATTTAAAAAAATAAACAAATCAGTAGTCGAACCAAGGTCCAACGTATAACAAAGTGAGGAGCAAACCACTTATCTACGCTACAACATGAAGAATTCCCTAAGAAAAATTTGTTGATAAAGAAGGGACACGTGAGGAGGAAAAAAGATATAACCCCATCAGCACTTGGTACGTGATACTATTCATTTGACTACTCTCTAAAATTGTAGGTTAATAAGTGATGAAAACTTTCTAGTAATATACATACATACATACATACATATATATATATATATATATATATATATATATATATATTATATATATATATATATATATATATATTATATATATATATATATATATGTATATATGTATGTATATATACATATACATATATATATATATATGTATATATGTATGTATATATACATATAGATATATGTATATGTATATATGTATGTATATATATATATATATATGTATATATGTATGTATATATACATATATATATATATATGTATATATGTATTTATTATATATATATATATATATATAATATATATACATATATATATACACATACACATATATACATATATATATACATATATATATACATATATATATATATACACATATATAGGGGAGAGTTCCAATAAAAACTACATTATAATTGAAAACTATAAAAATTATTTTTTCACGATTGATTAGTTTCATCAATAGTTGAGATTAACTAATGTCAATTTCGTAAATATATTTAAGTCAGTGATTATACTTAAAGAGGTTAGGGGTATAATAGGTAGATATGTTTTTTAGATTTCTAACTTCTATAATTATTAATTGGTTTCCTAAAATATTTCATTCTCTCTCCTACTTTTTTACTAATTTTTTAACAAAATAAAACATAAAGTCATTTTAAATTATTAATGAAACATGGTAATCAACCAACTTTTAATCAAACCACATTAATTGTATAAATAAAATAAAAACCAGCTTAGTTAAATACATGTATTCACGTTAAACATCAAATGTTTTGTATAAATTAGCTATATGTAACAATTAAAATACACTATAATTTAACTTTTTACAAAGAAAGTACCAAGTTACATACATGTAACATATAACATTACATGTGCTTGACTCATTAATCAACATAAAATAGATATGAAATATCAAAGAAATACATAACATGAAATAGTAGTTTCTTATAAGCAAGACATAAGGTCATGCCCCAATTGATGGAAACATAAGTAAAATTCACTAAACATAAGCAGAAATTAAATATAGAAATATTGTTATGTAAGTGTAACAATAGTGTTATGTATATGTACTGATAGTGTTATGTATGCGTATCGATAGTGTTACGTATATGTACCGACAGTGTTACACGTATATGCATCGACAATGTTACGTATATGTACTGACAGTGTTACATATACGTATTGACAATGTTATGTATACGTAAAAACTATGTCTCCCTTGTCGATTGTGTTCTTTGTAGTCAAAACCAAACATTTCGGTAATCGC
>CM046442.1:28241614-28341614 GCA_025506515.1 Flaveria trinervia | reverse complement strand
TTTATAACTTTATAAATTTTAAAAGTCTTTTCCATTTAGTTATTTATTGTAAAATAATAATAAAGATTTACACTTTATGAAAAAGATTTATTTATAAGTAAATAGTATTCTTTGTTTAAATGATAAAATGAATAAAACAATTTTTAATATTGTTTAAAATGCACATTTAACGCGTTTCATTCAATAAATAAATAATAAAAAATTTAAATATTAAATTTCCCATTGCATGAAAGTTTAAAGTGAGTTTGGGTTTGGTTTCATAATTTTAAAATTCGGCGGATGTTACACTCATCATCCATGAAGGATGATAATATGATGTTAGTGATGGAATGTGATTCTCACCCTCGTGGTGAACCATCCACACACTTACAATAATGATATATGTTATTATTTATACTACTCTAGCATTTACACTATTTACAAAATAAACTCTAGACTAATACTTTTATTGCTTTTATTCTTCAAGTCTTCATCTTCAATAATTATTAGAAATCTTCAATTTCTTTAAAGGTAGAATACCGAACAATATATATAATATATATAGGGAAAGTTTTCAGTATAAAGTCTATTGTTTGTGTGAAGTGTACAAAACAACTATAGGGCACCGCATGGCAAATTAATAATTTGGGTAGGGGGTAGGATTGTAATTAAACCTATTGTAGAGCCTAACTAATTTTATTCTTGCATAATTTTGTGATCAACGCATTGTAAGGAAGTCATGATCTGTTATATTAGTTATCGTACATATGGATTTTTAGGTTGTGATAGTTACATTATTGAGAATGTTTTTTGAAGGGTTTTTTATGTTTTTGTGTCAATGGATTATTTGGAAGAACGATCCCATGTTTGGATTTTATAATTGTAGAGATTATTGGCTAGACCACATGTAACTATTATGCATTAGTTGATCCAATTGATTAATAGCATTATGAATGTTTTACTGGTTGAATGAGACAAGGTTAATTGTACTATTCATTATAGCATGCATGTGTGAGGTGATATAACTTTGCTACCGAAGTGGGTGATGAAATGTTTGGATTTTTCAGCGTAAACGTGTAATAATTGTGTGATAAGGAACATTTCATGTGTAAAAAATGAATTATTGTTGCGTAATTATGTTATTACGTATGCGTAATTTTTGTTTTTTGTGTATTGCTTAATAGAAGTAAAGTGTTTTTGTTATTGCATAATTAAGATATAATAGTTGTGTGATTTTTATGGAAACATTAGGTTGTGTTAGTGTAAACGTTTAATACTTGCATGATAAGTAACAATTCATGTGTAACAAATGAGTTATTGTTGCGTAATTATATGATTATGCATGCATAATTTTTTTGTACGAGTCATACGTAATAAAGGTAAAGTGTTTTTGTTGTTGCATAATTAGAATATAATGGTTGTATAATTTATGGATTTTTATATTGTAGGTGTAACACCCGGTTATTTATATATTTTAAAGCCGACGAATGAAGAAACAGAAATAAAGTTCAAAGTCGAGGGACCAAACTCGCCAATGAGAGAAAGTTGGGTGAATGAGAGTATTTAAGGGAGAGGGCAGCTCTTACCATCTCCGACACCCATCAAAAATCAGCCAAGAAGAGAGAAAGGGAGAAACGGGAGAAAAGTTGGTTCGAGTTAGTTCAAGTGAGCAAAATCGTTGAGGAGCGGGTCAAATCGAAGCTCTTCTCGTTGTGGTCATTTGTGTGAGTTCTAGGAACCCTCTTTTACATGTTTTTGAATGATTTGGGGCTGGAACACATCTGAAAATCGGGTTTTTGAAGTGTGTGTGTGTTTGACATGTGACATCCGGTAAATTTCCGTTACCAACTCCGTTAGTTCCGTTAAGTCTTGCATACACGTGTCGTAAACGCACACTAGTTGTCGTTTAACGTTGGTGACCTAATAATAATGAATAATGTTAAATTAATGAGAATCTAATTGATTATTTGATTATTGTGTTATGTTTATGTGTTTGCATGTTTTTAAAATGCTAATTAGAAAATTAATCGTGTAACGCGGAAACGTGCCTATTTATTCGGATGTCTTGTGTTTTTATAAAGATAAGATATATAATGATTTTCATTAGTTTATATCTTTATATTATTAAGTTAAAAACACTTTACAAAGAGTTTAAAGCCTAGTTTTTATAAAATACAAATTACAAGGGTTAAAAAGGGTAAATATGTAAATTAACTTAAACAAAACACATTAACCCTAATCCCCACCCCCATCGACCGCGAACCACCCACACACCCCTCCCCACTTCGAATTCGACCAAGATCAAGTTCCTAACCTCGGTTTTGTTCGATTACAAGGCGCACAACTTGTTGGAATCATCAATTGCAAGCTATAACACGTTTAAAGGTTAGATTTTTCATGTTTTTGTGGGTTCTTGTTGAGGGCCGAACCCTAATGCGACTTTGGGTCTTCATGGAGTCGAAATTGATGCTAGTTGTTGGTGTTAGTATGTTAGTTGGATTGATTACATGTTGTTTAACGTTGATTATGCATGAATTGTATGTTTTTAGTGGATTGATCATGAACTTTGATTATAGGCAAACCCTAATTCGAAAATTGGTAGGATTATGGATGAATGATGATTGTTATGAATGTTTGATGATTAATAGGTTGTATGAATGCTAGGTTACATTGATTTTGCAAGAAATTGATGAATTGAAGTTGATGTTCATAGCTTACTAATAATAGTAACTTTATTTTGCATGTAATGTTGAATTATTGATGAATTGATATTGTAGATGTGTTCACGATGATGATTAGATGCTAGATTGTTGTTATAAATGCTAGAAATCTTTGAATGGAGGTTGTTGTTCATAGCTTGCCAAAAGTAGAAACTTTTGTTCATGAAGATTGTTAGATTATGGTGATTAGGTATTGTTGATCATGTCTAGATATTGTTATGAGCTTGAGATGGTATAATTATGATGAATTCATGAATACATTGGATGGTTGATAGATGTTGGGATGTACTTTCTAAAAAAGGAAACTTTAATTGCATAAAGTCTGAAAAATGATAGTTTGAACATGTTTGGGATGTTAGGAGCGTGTTAGTATGATCATGGATGAATTCTAATGTGGTAGAACATGGTAATTTGGTTGTATGTGATGCGGGGTAATCATGAATGATATTTGGACATTTATTATCATGTATGATTTGGATGTTGATTAGTAGTAGGACATCATGTTTGGGACTGGAAATCGATTATTATGGTGTATGCTAGATGTAATGAATATGATTGTGATCATCATACACACGTGCGAATCTGAGGCCCCTACTTAGTAGGATTGACAGGGTTTAGGATGTGAAGTCGTGAGTGGCTTCACATGGCATGTGGTGCATGATTTGATCTTTATGTGGCATGTTAGTTATATTATAACTAGTAGACATGTTAATGTTCTAGATTCGCATGACTTGTATGATACTTGGTTGTATGATGATCTGAGTGATACACCTGGATAGTATAGCATACATATGATCCATTTGAATGTTAACCATGTATGATATAGGTGTTTGAATTGCTGGAATGGTTTTACAACACATGAAGTCACTAACGGGTCAAACGGGTCAACTAGGTCAAACCTGTCTGTTTTGTTTGAAATCTTGAGTCCTTGGTTGTAGTGTACTTAGGGTTTCACATGTTCTTTGATTACACGTACTCATGTACTTATATGATCTAGGTAACCTCTGAAGGTTGTCTGTCTATTCTGTTTGACAAGTCAAACTCTAAGTATCTATACGCATATCAGATGAGTTCATGCCCTACTCTTTATTTAATGTCTTTAGGGGAGATAGCATAATCGTAAATCACAAACGCTTTATATATTCAAGTTGTGTATAATATTATATAGTGTTGATATCATGGAAAAGTCCTCACAGTTTCGAATTGTTAATATTGAATAGCGGGGAAATTTAGGTAGTACTACTGGGTCTGATAAGCCCCACCTGTGTGACTCGAGGTCAACCGGGTGCAATTTGTCCTAATAAACATTGTCACGACCTGTTAAGTCATGACAAGAGGCAACAACGTAACACAGTCAGCTTCAATTGCGAAATCACTATGAAATAATATTTATTGTTAATGGACTAGTTATCTATTACAATGCACTGCTTTTATATCTCTGCTATTAAACTGTTTATGTTTGAATATCTCTTGAACTCACCAACCATTGTGTTGACATTTTAGTATGCTATTCTCAGGTCACTAGCTTGCTTGCCATTGGAGCACTGCATGGTTAACTTGCATTCTAAGACTCGGTCTTCAAGACATTTTTAGCATTTTAATGATTATTGTTTACTCTTTTGGGTTGGCACATGTTTTGCCATAGTTATACTTTTATTTCTTTGGGTTGTTTTCAAAACGCTTCCACACAGTTTAAAGTTTGTACTTTGCTTGATTTTATTTAAATTATGGCATATAGAGTCATTCTGAGTAACTGTTGACTGTGATCCTGGTTTGTTCACACGCCTCGCGGTAAAACTCCGCAAGTGGATTTTGAGGGTGTGACATGACCCATTTGTGTATGTGTGGGTATGTGTATGATTCGTTTGGGTCTTGCTTTTGAGCTTGTGTGTGCTTGAATGGTGTTGTGGTATGCATTACTAAGGTTTAGGATGGTGATTTGGGCTTAGATTGGATTTAGATGAGCTTGGAGGTCGAAAATGGCAGATTCGGTTCGGGATGAGCTGCATTCAGCACCAGCTATGGCTAGGCGACCGAATGGAGGCCATACCTCCGATTGAGGTGCGATTGAGGTTCATTCGCACGACTGAGAGTCCATTCGCACGACTGAGAGCCCAGTCGCATAAATGCTCATCTGCATTAGTTCCATCTGCATTAGGTCCATTCGCATGGGACTCATCCGCATTAGTTTCATTCGCATGATTGGGTGTTCATTGGCATAGGTGTTCATCTGCATTGGTTCAATCACATGATGTTCAGTCGCCTAGAGGCCATGCGACTGAAGGGTGCCCATACGCCCAAGTAGGGCTGGTGTACCCGAGGAAAGTATAGTTTATGTACTAACTTTTGGGGAAAAGTCCAGATGTAAGTTTTGACGTGAAAGTTCCCGTAAGTTCATGTAAGATAACTGTTGAGGCCTTAGAGAGTATGTTAGGCATGATGATCATGATGTTGCATGTATATGCATGTTAGGTATGTATGATGTTGCCCTGTATGATGATGATGTCTGTGTATGTTATGTTCCTTATTATGATGTATGTTTATCTTTCCTGTGGCTTTACGTGTTATGTTATTGAATGAAGTGAAAGTATTATGTAACGTAAAGTGAAAGATAAAGAAAAGAGGAACATGAAGTAAGAACGCATGCATTAATGAATGATGAAAGTAAAGAAAGCCTTGCAAGCATGGTATGTTGAGACACGCCATAAAAAGGTGTTAGCCCAACGGTGTGTGGGTTCGCTACCTCGGGAGGATGCACATCGGGGTCTTTCTTTGTGATTGACCATTTGTATAGCCCCATTGCTGCATACCCTAGGTATTGCGACCAGAGGTGCGATGCACTGTTATAGCTGGTCTATGATAGACCTAGGTCCAGTACCAGGAATAACTGGGTATTGCATATAGCAGTGGTACACCTAAACTCTACCCTAAGTTTTGTGATCAGAGGTGCGGAGCACCGTTATAGCTGGTCTATGATAGACCTAGATCTAGCACGAGGAACAGCAGGGTATTGTGCACTTAAATTCTACCCTAGATACTACGACCAGAGGTGCGACATACCGTTATAGCTGATCTATGATAGACCTAGGTCCAGTACCAGGAATAGCTAGGTAAAGTTTATGGTTGAAGGAAAAGAAAGAAGTAATGATGAAATAATGAAAGCATGAAGATTAAGGAAGATAATAATAATAATATTATCTATGTGTACATGTGTTGTATGATCACATGAAAGTAAAGAACAGTTTTAATGAAAGAAAAGTATGTTTTACTATAAAACTAGAACTCACTTAGTGACGCTGACTTTGATATGTTTCCAGTTGGCAGGTAATGATTGCTGAGGATGGCACCAGGTGGCTACTCAGCTCTTTTGGGATGGCATCCATTTATTTAATGCTTTTGTGATGTAGTGCAACAATGTATTTTGTAACTGATTAACGATGTATTATTTTGCAAAAGCTATTATATGAAATTGAGTGTTTGTTTTAATATTCCACTGCAACGTTTTTATGTAATATGATGAAAATGTATGTTTTATGTGCAATGATTTACCAGTTGTAAGCGTCCTAGGAACGGGGCCTTACAAGTTGGTATCAGAGCCAAAGTTTAAGTGAAATGGGTAAATTTCCAAAATAAACCTTAACTTAAACTGAGAATGGGACGGAAAGGGATGGGATGCCAATCTGAGTAGCTGCGTGCCATCAGGTATTTTTGTTAAGTTAACCGGTATTATGTGCGCATGTTATGTGTTATGTGTTGTTTATAGATTTAGATACTGATGTAGTCCGGATAGGTAATGCTTGGGGTGTGAAAAGTAAAGTAAGTGGCTAATCACAACTGGCCACTATAATTAGGGACTTACTATAGTTGACATAAACTGAGTTGTTCCCTTGAATGCCGTGTTGGTGTTTGAATCTTTTAGTGTGCGTGTGAATGGCCAGTGGTAGATCTTCGAAAGCCTCTCATGGTGGTGGTCATAATGGGCTTGGTGCTAAGCTGCGACCTAAGAGAGGAAGACCCAGAGTTGAAAAGGTGGTTCCTAAAGAACCAGAGACCTCTCATCCGGAGGGTGGCGATGAGAGCGTCAATCTGAGAGCCTTAGTAAAGGAGGTTGTTGTTGAAGAATCCATCAGGTCATGCAGACAATCTTACCGTCTGTGGTGACTGAAGTCATCAAGGCTATATGAGAAGGGGGAAAAAGGAGAGAAACATGTCCTCGAGAGGACGGGAGCAATCGGAGCCAGAAATGGTTCTCTCAGATGATGAAGAAGAGGAGGAGGAGGAAGAGCCTGTGCAGGAGGTGACACGAGGCTATATTTATGGGGCATTTCAATGATGCAAGCCCCCTACTTTCGATGGAACGGCACTGCTACTGCTGCTCACCGGTGGGTGAGAGAAATGGAAGCCGTCTTAAATATCAGCGAGTGACGGGAGGACCAGAAGGTAAAGTTTTTTGCCCATTCTTTTGTGGACTCGTCTTTGTGCTGGTGGGACAATATAGTCCAAGCCGAGGGTAGCAGGGCCATTGGGAGAATGAGATGATCTGAACTAAACAAGTTGGTGATTCAGGAGTTCTGTCCTTACCGGGAGATGGACAAGGTCGAGAGGGAATTCCTGCAACTAAAGGCGGGAACGATGATGCACCAACAATACACCACCAAATTCAACGAGATGGCATGTTTGGTGTCGGATCAGGTGACACCTCTATCTCGAAAGATCAAGAGGTATATTCAGGGTTTGCTAGCGGATATTCGCAGGCACATGATTGCCGCCCAACCGAGCACGTTTAGGTTAGCGGTGGACCTAGCAGGGAGATTATATGATGAGAGGGCCATAGTGGTGGTGGCTGAAGGTGGAAAGAAGAGTCGTGGTGATCGGACTGGCAAGGGAAGAGGTTTGGTCAGGGTAATATCTCAACGGTTAACAAGAAGGCACGGGTGGATGACCGTTGTGTGGCCACATCGAGTTCGGGGTCAAAAAGGTGTGGCAAGTGTGGAAGGGAGCATGTGGGAGAATGTAGGTTGGGATTAACGGGTGCTTCAAATATGGAAAGGCAGGGCATATAGCCAAGGACTGTCGTACGGGCCGGTGCTTTAACTGTGGTGAAGAGGGTCACATGAGTAGGGATTGTAAGAAGCCAAGGGCTGAGGGTTCCAGGGGAAAGAAGATGGGAAGTGAAAGACTGAGGGCGAGGACCAGGGCATTCACTATGACACAGGAGGAAGCTAGGACGGACCCCGACGTTGTGTCCGGTACGTTTCTAGTGAACCAAACTTTAGCTTCTGTGTTATTTGATTCGGGTGCAGTAAAAGTTTTATTCCTGCTGCTTTCTGTGCTAAGCTACTGTTAGTAGTAGACGTGTTGATGCGCCCTTCGATATAGAAATGCCATAGGTAAGTCTATCAGGATTTCTAAGATGATAGAGAACTGTGATGTGGAACTTGAGGGTCATAAGTTTCCTGTTAGACCGTTCGTGGTGACCTTAGGTGGCTTTGATTTGGTTCTTGGGATGGATTGTTGGCGGAATCCAAGGCGAACATTGTGTGTCGCAAGAAGATGATTTGGTTAACAACGCCTGACGGGAGTTTGGTAACTGTTTATGGAGATCGGGTCATGACATTCCCGAAAGTAATCTCAATGGCGGTGGGGGGAAAGTGTATAAGCCGTGGATGTAGTGCCTACTTGGCTTATGTAAGGATGTGGATACGCCCACACCACAACTGTTTGATGTACCGGTTGTGGTGTGACTTTCCAGACGTGTTCCAAGAAGACTTACCAAGAGTATGACCTGACAGAGAGATTCAGTTTCAGATTGATATGATACCGGGTGCCCAGCCTGTTGCCTAAGCACCGTATCGGTTGGCTCCGACTGAGATGAAGGAGTTGATGGAGCAGTTGCAAGAGCTGCTGGATAAGGGGTTCATCAGACCGAGTATCTCTCCTTGGGGTGCTTTGATCTTGTTTGTAAAGAAGAAATACGGTAGTATGAGGATGTGTATTGACTACCGTGAGCTGAAGAAGCTGACGGTGAAGAACGGATACCCCTTACCGAGAATAGACGATTTGTTTGATCAGCTTCAAGGTGCCAGTTGGTTCTCGAGGATAGACCTTCGATCTAGCTACCATCAGTTGAGGGTGAAGGAGCAGGATGTTCCTAAAACAGCTTTCCGCACACGTTATGGTCATTACAACTTTCTTGTAATGTCTTTTGGTCTGACCAATGCGCCAGCTGCTTTTACGGATCTGATGAATTGGGTATGTCGGCCGATGTTGGATAAATCAGTGATTGTGTTTATTGATGATATCCTGATTTATTCGAAGAGTGAGATTGAGCACACCGGTCACATTCGGGAGGTTCTGGAGATGTTGAGAAAGGAGAAGTTGTACGCCAAGTTCTCCAAGGGTGCATTTTGGTTGCGCAAAGTTCAGTTCTTGGGTCATGTGGTGAATCCTGACGGGATTATGGTGGACCCTGCAAAGGTGGAGGCAGTGATGCAATGGAAGTCTCCAAAGACGCCATCCGAGATTGGTAGTTTCTTGGGTTGGCGGGCTACTACAGAAGATTCATCCAAGACATTTCCAAGATCGCTTCTCCACTAACCAAGTTGACCCGAAAAGATGTGAAGTTGGTATAGGTCAAGCTCAAAAGAAGGCGTTCGAGGAACTGAAGGCGAGGTTGACTCAAGCTCCTGTCTTGTCATTACCCGATGGAAGTGAAGATCTGGTGGTTTATTCTTATTCTTCCTATTTGGGGTTAGGATGTGTGTTAATGCAGAGAGGAAAAGTCATAGCTTATGCATCCCGACAGTTGAAGGTTCATGAGGCCAATTATCCTACACATGACTTGGAGCTAGCAGCCGTGGTCTTTGCACTAAAGGTTTGGAGGCACTATCTTTACGGGACGAAGTGCACCATTTTCACTGACCACAAGAGCTTGAAGTACTTGTTCGAGCTGAAAAATCTGGACATGAGGCGGAGATGATGGTTGGAGCTTTTAAAGGATTATGATTATGAGATCCATTACCATCCAGGAAAAGCCAACGTGGTGGCTGATGCCCTTAGCCGAAAAGAGAGACCGAGCCGATTCGGGTGAAATCATATCAACTAATCATGACCTCTAACGTGATGAAGCCAGTTAAAGAGTTTCAAGATGAAGCATTGAAAGAAGATCATCTTAAATCTGAAAGAATGAGAGGTCTGATTGGGGAATTGGGTGAAAACACCCTTGGTGTTAAAACCCAATTTGAACGGGTGTGGATTCCTCATTTTAGGGATCTACGGGTGAAGATCATGGATGAGGCTCACAAGACTCGATACTCCGTTCATCCTAGTGCCACAAAGATGTATCAAGACATGAAGAAGGATTATTGGTGGCCGGGTATGAAACGCGACGTGGTGGAATATCTGAGTAAATACCTTACTTGTCTACAGGTGAAGGCTGAGCATCCGTACGGAAAGATCCAACCATTGGATATACCGGAATGGAAGTGGGAGCACATCACCATGGATTTCATTTCAAAGCTGCCGCGTACTCCAGAAGGGTATGATGCTATATGGGTGATGGTTGACCGCTTGACGAAGAGTGCTCACTTCCTACCGATCCGCGAGACATATTCATCTGAGAGGTTGGTAGATCTGTTTATCAAGAAAATTGTAACTCGTCATGGTGTGCCGGTGTCTATTGTATCTGATCATGACACCCGGTTTACATCTAAATACTGGAAGAAATTCCACGACGCCATGGGGACAAGATTACATATTAGCATGGCTTATCATCCCCAGACTGATGGCCAGTCCGAAAGGATCATTCAGACCTTGGAAGACTTTCTTCGGGCCTGTGTGATTGACTTTGGGGGAAGTTGGGATGACCACTTACTGTTAGCTGAACTCTCATACAATAACAGTTATCATGCCAGCATTGGTATGCCACCTGATGAGATGCTATATGGTAGGAGATGCAGAACACCCGTTTGTTGGGGTGATATTGGTCAGAAAGAACTAGGGAGCGTTGTAAGGCCCCGTTCCCACACACCTCACAATTAGTCATTCATTGCACTTAAAAACATTTTAAAACATACATTTATTATGCAGCGGAATTTAAAACTTTCATTAATAACTAAAAACATGTCATTTCATTCATTTACAACATTTGTTTTCATCTCAAAATACACAGACATGTCAAAATACGGATACCAGCCTCAAAATGCTCCCAGTAGCTTATGCAACCATGCCTGCAACTCCTCAGCATCAACAAATACCTGCCAACTATCATGCATACAAAAGTCACCGACATTGAGTGAGTTCTAGTTTTATAATAAAACATACTTTTCTTTGTTAAAACAGTTCGTTACTTTATCACAAATAATACTATACTTTACAATCGTTCGTGATCATGCATCATACGTACATACAGATAATATCATTATTATCTTTGTCATTACGTTCGTTAACTTCCATTCATACAACGTATTACATTATCGTTCACTTCTCTTTCTAGATCCGGTCAGACTTTACCCTCTTCGTGGCATTCAGCCACGATTACTGAGGTCGAATGACAAGGATCCTGTTTAGTACTTTATTACGTTAATTCATTTACGTTCATTCATCTCTTTGCTCTTTACTCTTTATTACTCGAATCTTGTCTCATGCAATATTCCCGACTCATGCTCGAAAGTTGATGCTGTGCCGGGGCCTGCTCACAAACCCCCGACTCATGTCCGAAGACTGACACAACACCGGGATACGCGACAAAGATCCCATATGAGTCAATCACAGGGATTGAACTCTATCTGAGTCTATTGCAACACAAAGTTGCTCCCTCATTATCTCGTCTCATGCAATATCCCCGACTCATGTCCGAAGACTAATACTATGCCGGGGCCTGATAAACAACCCCCGACTCATGTCCGAACACTGACACAATATCGGGATACGCGACACGGATCTCATCATCTGTCACTTTCGTCATATACAATACTCCCGAATCATGTCCGAAGACTGATATTGTGTCGGGGCCTACTCACAAACCCCCGACTCATGTCCGAAGACTGACACAGTACCGGAGTACGTGATCTGTATCCTGTCTCATGGAATACCCCCGAGTCATGTTCGAAGACTGACACAGTACCGGGACACGCAACAAGGACCTCCTTCGAGTCTGTTGTGACACAGAGTCTCTCACCTCATACCTATGCTTGGCCTTATGCCACAACCCCAAGTTATACGAAACTCGGGTAACCATCCTATAATTCACACCCAACATTATGGGTAACAACACCCCCATCGAAGTGGGTAACAACACCCCCACCGAAATGGGTAATATCCCTACCGAAATGGGTAACAACACCCCTATCGAAATGGGTAACACCCTTACCGAAATGGGTAACACCCCCACCGAAATGGGTAACAACATCCCCATCGAAATGAGTAACACCCCTATCGAAATGAGTAACCATCCTATAATTCCCCCAACATTATGGGCACCAACACCCCCATCGAATGGGTAACAAAACCCCCCACGAAATGGGTAACACTCCCACCGAAATGGGTAACAACACCCCCATCGAAATGGGTAACACCCCCACCGAAATGGGTAACACCCCCACCGAAATGGGTAACACCCCCACCGAAATGGGTAACACAGCTGAAGGTCAGTCACAAAGACTGGAACCCTTGCGTGCACACTTTAGGAATTGCTAAACCTCACGCGGTAGAGCCTAAGGCATTTAGAGCCGTGCACCTTTGTACATATTTCTTGCAAGCCTTTCTATACTTTCTCTTTTATTCATTTACTCATGCATGGATTCATTCATTACATTCCTCTTTTTATTATCTTCCACTTTACGTTACATAATACTTTCATTACAATCACTAACATTCAATGCCAAACCAAGGGAAGATATACATACATAATAAGGAACATACACATAATCATAATCATACACCATCACCACACAGGCAACATCATCCATGCATAACACACATCAAACATAAGCCATCACATCATAACCAGACCTATGTCCCCATATACCCCTTAAAACCCACTTAGAAACCTTAAGTCCGAATTAGGCGCATGGGACCTTCCAGGCGCATGGGCATAAAAATTTTAAGTGTAAAACAGTCTGGGCGCATGGGCAGTATTTGGGCGCTTCTGCCCTGTTCAGGTGCATTGCCACTATGCAGGCACATGGCGCCTATTTAGGCTCATCAACACTTAGCCGTTTCATTCACTTTGGGCGCACGGCACTATTTAGGTGCACGACCAACACTTAGGCGCATGGGCCACTGTTTAGGCGCATGGACCCCCTCTGGGCGCATGGCCAACACTTAGACGCATGGGCCAACATGCTGGGCGCATGGGCCACTATTTAGGCGCATGACCCACCCTTGGACGCGTGGCAAACACTTAGGCGTCTGGCCTTTCATGCTGGGCGCATGGACAACTGTTTGGGCGTATGAGCCACCTCTGGGTGCATGGACAACTGTTCATGTTCATTAGAACATTCTGAAATATTTTCTATGCTACCAACATCACCCGATTATCATTCCAATCATACCCAAACACAGATCTAACATACTAAGGCCCTCTAAGCATGCTAAACATCATCACTAACCCATAATCAACACTATAACATATATACATTATTCGAACATAAAGCTGTAAACCCACGGTTTCTTTCAAAATGTTTACTTAGTATGTATAATTGCCCCAAATCAGTTAAAAATCAGTAAAAGAGGGGTTCTAAAAACTTACCTTGAAGCAGGTTTTTGTGCTAGTCACTTCTACTAGCAGATTAAACTCCAAGTTCTTGAGAACAACTCTAAATCATCAAGAATCTCGGTCAAGAGGTTGTGAATTTGGTTTAAATCGAATAAACATCAAGAAGACTTACTTTTTACAGCTTCTTCTTCCTCTTTCTCTCTCTAGAACCGGGCTCTCTCTCTCTTCTTCTTTTCAGCCGTTTGAAGAAGGTGAAGAAGAAAGAATGGGCAACCATACCCCTTTAAAACTTTAAAGTAAAAAGGTTTGTACTTTGTATATTTTCCCCCCTCCACTTGTGCATAATTTCTATTCTTTCTATTTACTTTTCTTTTCCTTCTGTTTAAATAGAAATTCGCGGTGTTACAAGCGTCGAGGTAATCGAGGGTACGACTGAGAAGCTTGAAAAGATCAAGGCCTTTATGAAGGCAGCCAAAGATAGTCAGAAGACGTATGCTGATAAACGACGCAGACCGATTGAGTTCCAGGTGGGTGACCGGGTTATGTTGAAGGTCTCAACTTGGAAGGGTATTATTGGATTTAGAAAGCTGGGCAAGTTGAGCCCAAGGTATATAGGCCCTTTTCGAATTATCACTCGAGTAGGAGAGGTGGCCTATAGACTGGAGTTACCGAATGAGTTAAGTGGAATTCACCTGACATTTCTAAGGAAGTGCTTGGCGGATGAAGACATGATTGTTTCACTAGAGGATATCGAAGTAGACAAACGTCTCAATTATGTGGAGCAACCAGTAGCAATCATCGATCGAAAAGAGAAGAGCTGAGAAATAAAGTGGTTCCTCTTGTGCGTGTACAGTGGAAGCACAGGAAGGGATTCGAGTCAACGTGGAAGACTAAGGAAGAAATAAGACAGCATTACTCATGTTTATTCGAGGAATAACAGGTTTCGGGGACAAAACCTATTTAAGAGGGGTGGACTTGTAACATCCGGTTATTTATTTATTTTGAAGCCGACGAATGAAGAAAAAGAAATATAGTCCAAAGTTGAGAGACCAAACTCACCAATGAGAGAAAGTTGGGTGAGAGTATTTAAGGGAGAGGGCATCCCTTACCCTCTCCCCACACCTATCAAAAATCAGCCAAGAAGAGAGAAAGGGAGAAAAGTTGGTTCGAGTTGGTTCAAATGAGAAAAATCGTTGAGGAGTGGGTCAAATCGAAGCTCTTCTCGTTGTGGTCGCTTGTGTGAGTTCTAGGACCCCTCTTTTACATGTTTTTGAATGATTTGGGGCTGGAACACATCGGAAAATCAGGTTTTTGAAGTGTGTGTGTGTTTGACCCTTTTGTGTATGTGTGGGTATGTGTATGATTCGTTTGTGTCTTGCTTTTGAGCTTGTGTGTGCTTGAATGATGTTGTGGTATGCATTTCTAAGGATTAGGATGGTTGATTTGGGCTTAAAATGGGTTTAGATGAGCTTGGAGGTCAAAAATAGCTGATTGGGTTCGGGATGAACTGCATTCTGCACCAGCTAAGGCTAGGCGACCAAATGGAGGCCATACAGCCGATTGAGGTTCATTCGCACAACTGAGAGTTCATTCGCATGATTGAAAGCCCAGACGCATAAATGCTCATCCGTGTTAGTTCCATCCGCATCAGGTCCATTCGCATGGGACTCATCCGCATGGAGTCCATCCGCATTAGTTTCATTCGCATGATTGGGTGTTCATTCGCATAGGTGTTCATCCACATTGGTTCAATCGCATGATGTTCAGTCACCTGGAGGCCATGCGAGTGAAGGGTGCCATACGCCAAGTAGGAAAGGTGTACCCGAGGGAAGTGTTGTTTATGTACTGACTTTCGGGGGAAAGTGCAAATGTAAGTTTTCACATGAAAGTTCCCGTAAGTTCATGTAAGATGACTGTTGAGGCCTTAGAGAGTATGTTCGGCATGATGATGATGATGTTGCATAATTATGCATGTTATGTATGTATGATGTTGCTCTGTATGATGATGATGTCTGTGTATGTTATGTTTATTATTATGATGTATGTTTATTTTTCCTGTGGCTTTATGTGTTATGTTACCGAATGAAGTGAAAGTATTGTGAAAGATAAAGGAAAGAGGAACATAAAGTAAGAATGCATGCACTAATGAATAATGAAAGTAAACGAAGTCTTGCAAGCATAGTATGTCAGGACACACCATAAAAAGGTGTTAGCCCAATGGTGTGTGGGTTCGCTACCCCGGGAGGATGCACATCAGGGTCTTTCTTTGTGATTGACCATTTGTATAGCCTTATTGCTGCATACCCTAGGTATTGCGACAAGAGGTACGATGCCCCGTTATAGCTGGTCTATGATAGACCTACGTCCAGTACCAGGAATAGTTGGGTATTGCATATAGCAGTGGTACACCTAAACTCTACCCTAGGTGATGTGATCAGAGGTGCGGAGCACTGGTATAGCTGGTCTATGATAGACCTAGGTACAACACTAGGAATAGCAGGGTATTATGTACTTAAACTCTACCCGAGGTGCTGTGACCAGAGGTGCGACGTGTCGTTATAGCTGGTCTATGATAGACCTAGGTCCAGTTTCAGGAATAGGTGGATAAAGTTTATGGTTGAAGGAAAAGAAAAAAAGTAATGATGAAAGAATGAAAGCATAAAAGATTAAAGAAGATAATAATGATATTATCTATGTGTACGTATGTTGTATGATCACATGAAAGTAAAGAACGGTTTTAACGAAAGAAAAGTATGTTTTATTATAAAACTAGAACTCACTTAGCAACGCTAACTTTGATGTGTTTTCAGTTGGCAGGTAATGATTGCTGAGGATGGCACAAGGCCACTCAGCTCTTTTGAGATGGCATCCATTTATTTAATGCTTTTGTGATGTAATGCAACAATGTCTTTCGTAACTGATTAACGATGTATTATTTTTCAAAAGCTATTATATTGAAATGGAGTGTTTTGTTTTAATATTCCGCTGCAACGTTTTTATGTAATATGATGAAAATGTATGTTTTATGTGCAATGATTTACTAGTTGTAAGCGTCCCGGGAACGGGGCCTTACAATAGGTTGTGTAAAACTTTCTAATGAATTTAACCAATGCTTTATCCTAGAAGCTCCGATGACATATAAACCAGTTGTGGGAATGAGATTTTCATCCATAAATGATGCCTTTGATTTTTTACATGGCTTATGCTAAACGATGAGCATTTTGTGTTTGAAACTTTTCTGAACACACGAGCAATGGTGTATTAAAATTGAAATATTTTACATGTTTGAAGGAAGGGAATAAACCTTTTAAAATATATCATTAAATTTTGTATCAATGTTATTGTTTGTAATTTTGTAGATACAAAATGGTTTTAGTTCCATTTACTAGCGTTGATTATCATTTTCAGAATGTTACTTTTGGCACTAGAATGTTATCTACTGAATCATCTGAAGTGTATAAATGATTGCTCATTATTTTTTTTAAATCGCATGGTCGTCAGCCTAAAGTTGTTGTCATTGATCAGGATCTAGCTATGAAGATAGCCATTGAATTCATCTTCATGGAGAGCCAACATAGGTTATGCATGTGGCATGTTATGAAAAAGGTTGCTGACAAGGTATATATATTGATGCGTTATTATTTTGATGTCTTTATGTTTCATTTTGTTCATGTGTTATTATTTGTTGATTTATGAGTGATTAATGCTATTCACTGCGTGATTCTTAGTCATTTCGATTTTGCGTAAAAATTGATAATTCTTGCGTAAAAAGGTTATGTTTTCTTGTTTTTGTAAGTTGGTGTCGTGTTGTGTAATAATGAAGATTTTAAAAGGAATATCTGCAGTATAGTATGGACAGATTGTATTAGTACTGATGTTTTTGATATGGAGTGGTTAGATTTAGTCAATGAATTAGAGCACACTTTCAATAATTTATAGGCAGATGTTTTTTATATGAAATCAATGTGGATTCATGCATTTTACATTGATGACGTTATATCTTGTCTTATGCAAACAACGTCTCATACTGAAAGTGATAATAATTTTTTTTTTCAGATTGCAAACTTACAATTGACCCTTGTTGTGTTTTTTAATCAATATAATACTGCTATAGAAATTCAGAGTCATAATCGCTAGAAAAAGATCATGAATCACAATACGCCTTTCTGGATATATGGTGAGAGTTTCCTTGAGAGGAAGAAGTAGCAAGAATTTTTACAAGGGCTATATTTAATGATGTTAAAGAGGAAATTTATGTGGCCTGTGAGAAGTGTATATATTTTAATGTTGTAATGGAGGGACAGTATTCTAAGAGTTTCGTTAAAGATTTTGAGCCATACGGTGATGGTTTATTGGAGGTATGTTTATTACATTTAAGCGTAATTAGTAGTATGTTTGTGTTATTTTAACCTACCCTTGCGTTATTTCTTTAACCATTGTGTAATAACTTATTTATAGTTATGTTTTGTTGTTAAATAGGTTTAGTTTAGAAAAGATTATCTAAGTGTAGCATGCAGTTATAAAAGGTTTGATCGTTAAGTCTTACTGTGTTGCCACATTTTCTATTTTTTCAAGATGTTCCAAGTTCATGAGTTTCGTGAAAAATATGTCAGTAAGCATTGGACAAGGAATGCTATTAGCAACACCATAAAGTATTCTCGTGTCATGAAAGATATTGATAACAAGCACTGTCGAGATGTTGATAAAGTTGCTCGTGAGATATAGTATGCTACATAATATCTTATAAATCATTTAGCCTTTGATCTTGATGGCTTGACCCTTGTAAATGATGATTTGAAGAGAATGATGTTAAAAATCTAAAGAATATTACCGCAAGTTACCTCCTCAGAACTGGAAAGACATGTATGCCTTTGTTGTTCATTTTAATCAATCAACAAGTGCTACTGTACGGATGCCTGATGGAATTAGAAATAAAGGTCTCGGATCGCACAAAAGGGTAATAATGTAAAAAGAAAAAGCGATTAGTTGTTATGGTAAGAGACATATGTTTTCTCACATTTGCGATGGAAATGGACATGATAGAAAAATGTACACTTGTGAATTAGAACCGGGAGTGATACATGAAAATGTTTGTTGGACCAAAAGAACCAATGAGCCAAGATCAGAAAACCTCTAAGTCCCACATGATATCACAACAACAGCTGAAGGCTTCATCAGTAGTTCGATAAGTGCTGAAGACTTCAACAGCTGAAGATCAAGTACTGAAGACTTCAACAGCTGAAGACTAAAGTGCTGAAGACTTCAACAGCTGAAGAACACAAGTGCTGAAGCTGAAGACTAAAGTGCTGAAGTCCAACAGCTGAAGAACACAAGTGCTGAAGCTGAAGACCAAAGTACTGAAGGTCTACAGCTGAAGAATACAAGTGCTGAAGCTGAAGACCAAAGTACTGAAGTTCAACAGCTGAAGAGTCCACAAGTGCTGAAGATCAACAACTGATGTACAAAGTCTGAAGACAAAGACTGAAGACATCAGCTGATGACATCTACTGAAGTCATCAGCTGATGAAACGTCTGAAGTTCAAGTCTGAAGACCAAGTGCTGAAGTTTCAGTAGTTTGTCACAACAGTTGAAGAGTACTTCTTCAGTAGTTGTGTTTATCAGTAGTTTTATGTTTTTACTTTCAGTAGTTTTGTAAAACGACTGAAGAGCTTGTTCTTCAGTCGTTGTAGTTTCAGTAGTTTCTTATCAGTAGTTTTGTAATAAGTAAACACTTAGCTTCTTGTAAGAAGATGTCAGCTGCTTGACATCTTCAGTAGTTTTATTGTTTCAGTAGTTTGTTAAATAACGGTTAGATGTCACTATCAAGTGACATCAGCCTACGTCATCTTTCCTATATAAGGAAGAATGACCTAAATTGTAATTTTGCGAATGCCATGCCAAAGCGTGTGATTGAATGAAATATTCCTTTTGCAGAAACTTTCTCTCTCTATAACTAATTCTGTTCATTGCTATATCTTTGGTATTATTGCTCGAATTGTGCTAGTTGGTACTCTATTCCACTGCTGAAATCATTCTAATCGATCAAACTAGATGCTGAGATCCTATCAAATGGTATCAGAGCTGGTTAATCATTGATCGATCTAACAATTGATCATTGAAACTGCTCATTTGCTCTAAGTTTGATCGATCTAGCAAATTCGCACGAATTAGTTATAGAGAGAGAAAGTTTTTGCAAAAGGAATATTTCATTCAATCACACGCTTTGGCATGGCATTCGCAAAATTACAATTTAGGTCATTCTTCCTTATATAAGGAAAGATGACGTAGGCTGATGTCACTTGATAGTGACATCTAACCGTTATTTAACAAACTACTGAAACACTAAAACTACTGAAGATGTCAAGCAGCTGACATCTTCTTACAAGAAGCTAAGTGTTTACTTATTACAAAACTACTGATAAGAAACTACTGAAACTACAACGACTGAAGAACAAGCTCTTTAGTCGTTTTACAAAACTACTGAAAGTAAAAACATAAAACTACTGATAAACACAACTACTGAAGAAGTACTCTTCAACTGTTGTGACAAACTACTGAAACTTCAGCACTTGGTCTTCAGACTTGAACTTCAAACGTCTCATCAGCTGATGACTTCAGTAGAAGTCATCAGCTGATGTCTTCAGTCTTTGTCTTCAGACTTTGTACATCAGTTGTTGATCTTCAGCACTTGTGGACTCTTCAGCTGTTGAACTTCAGTACTTTGGTCTTCAGCTTCAGCACTTGTATTCTTCAGCTGTAGACCTTCAGTACGTTGGTCTTCAGCTTCAGCACTTGTGTTCTTCAGCTGTTGGACTTCAGCACTTTAGTCTTCAGCTTCAGCACTTGTGTTCTTCAGCTGTTGAAGTCTTCAGCACTTTAGTCTTCAGCTGTTGAAGTCTTCAGTACTTGATCTTCAGCTGTTGAAGTCTTCAGCACTTATCGAACTACTGATGAAGCCTTCAGCTGTTGTTGTGATATCATGTGGGACTTAGAGGTTTTCTGATCTTGGCTCATTGGTTCTTTTGGTCCAACAAACTCCCCCTGAACCAATGCAGCCAAAACCTATAATTGATTTATTTTCCCACTTATTGTTAGCAGAATGGTTGGTCTTTTTTCCTTCTTGATCAGTTGAGAAGATGACCCATATAAGCACTGGCGTGGGAATGAGTCTCTGATGATTTGGTTGACAATGTATGGATGGGAGCTCTGTATTGTGGAATTGGACACTGAGTTGTTCCCCCATCCATGAGACTCACTTCCCAACTATGAGCTTGTAGGATTCCCTGGTGTAGGCCTCCAAAAATACAATTTGTTCCTCCATGGTGAGCTCCTCTGCCTCACCATCGAAGAATCCTTCTGGCCCATAGTACTCAGACAGGAATTTGACCTGTTTTCCATTTTTGAGTACCACTGTTGTAATCTGTCTGTAAGCAAATTCATCAGGATGATGACCTTCTAACAGTAGTGGTAACTCATCCTTTCTGATCTCATTCAGCCTCTTATACACCAACCCCTTTTTGATCAATCTATTCTCCAGCATCTTTTGTGGGGGCATGTTTGAGGTGTAGGCCTTTTTGAAATCTTCCAGGATTTCCCAGGGTGAGACTACAAGGGCTAAGGAGATCACTTCATCTACAATCTTTTTCACTTGCCCATTGTATCTCTGAGGGATATTTTTCTTTTGTATTCTATAGCCACCCTGGAATCAGGCCAAATTCTTACTCTTTCTTTCACATACTGAAAAGTATGTCTAAGAGTATAAATCCTCTGAGCTTGGTTTTTCATATTAATGATGGAGGAAGTGGCTGCATATGCTTTATCTACTGTCCTCAATAACTCTTCATCGTGCAATCTGTGTTGTTCTCTTCTTTCAATTTCACTTTGATTGCATCTCTTTGTTGCTCAGGAGTTATTGCAAAAGAGAGATCTTTGGCCTTAGGCAACTGCAGAACAGCTGAGATCGGCAGCCTGTCTTCATCATCATCTTCTTCTTCTTCCAACCACAACACCTTTCTCTTCTTCTGCTTAGGTGCATCATCGGCTGTTGGTTTTGAGGGTAAGGGAGTTGGTTTTGTGGGTTGTGGTTGTGGTTTTTTTGGAGAGGGAATGTTGACAGGCTGAGTTAGCATTTTGGAGGTGAGTGTGGCTTTTGAGTGTTTGGCTAGCTCAGTCCTGCTCCCTGCTCCTGCTTCATTCAAAGCTTCTATTACTAATGCTTTAGTATATGCCTCAGACGAACAGATCTTGGAGGTTATGGCCAAGATGCTATCCCTGGTCCATGATTTTATTTCGATCAATGATCTCCCAAGGTATTTGCTGATAAATCTGATCATGATCTCAAGTCTTTCTCTATCATTGTGCTGTAGCTGGCCCATCTTTGTTGAATCTCTTCGATCTCTAATTTTCTTATTTCAGAGTCCAGCTTTTCAGTATTGAAACCTTGCCTAAACAGCTGATCAATGATATTGTCCATTGATCTGTTGTGTTCAGCATCAGCCTCTTTAACCATTTCGTTCAAGTTCTTCTCTTTCTCAGCACTCTTCTTTTTCTTGTATGTGACATGAAAATCTTTTTGACTTTCATGTACTTTTTCAATTTCAGCTCCCTTCTCAATCACATTCTCCTTCTCTTTTCCGGCCTCATACACACAATCCTTCTCTTTTTCCACCTCTTTATCCTTCTCTTTCTCTCTCTCCTTCTCCATCCTCTTTCTTTTAGCTTTCACTGCTGAACTCTCCCCCTTTTTGGGTGCATTGGTTGTAAGGGATTGAGTAGCAAAAAGTTGTTGGCTCAGTACATCCTCCACCATGGGTTGTAAGACAGAAGAAAGTCTCTCATCAATAGTTTTAATAACAAATACGGTTAGCTGCGGTGTGATGAGAGATAGGGGATTTTGAGGGATAGCATCCATTTGCTCAGGGGGGTTTTGGTCCTGAGAAATGGTGCCGGAAACAGAGGCAGGTGGCTGAGAATTTTGTAGTGGCTGTGTGTTTAAGGGACCTTCAGAGGAAGGTGCCATCTGTTGGGTTGATGTGGTTCCAGATGGTCTTTCTCCTTGAGAGAGTTGGTCAAGTAGTTTTTGCAGCCTACTGACTTCCTCCTCTAGGATTGTGTTCTGGGCAAGAACATCATAAAAGAAGCCCAGGTCATCATCAGCAGATGCTGAATCACCTGACCTCCTGCTTGTAGCAGGATGTACATGCACTGGGTGTAGACCAGTTGTAGCATGTGCCCCTTTGTCTTGGAACTGGGGACTTCCAGCCTCAGGACTTTGTCCTTCATCAGTTGTTGCCTCTGGTGAGGTCTTAGGAATGTTACCAGCCTCAGTCTGATCATATGCTGGTTCAGAAGAGGTGGCAGCCTCACCAGATGTTCTGGTCTCCATATCCACACCAGGAGATAGAACATTTAAACCCCCGTGCTGTGGGTTGTCAGAACCATGTGTATCCTCTTCCTTAATTATTGTTGTTCTCCCCTTTGTTGGTGGTTGTAGGGGAGGAGGAGAGGCATGCAGCTGAGTCAGCACATTGGCAATTATAATGCTTGGGCTTTGAGGGGCATTTGCATGGGGAGAGGGGATAGAAGCTGATTGCATCCGGGGAGAGGGATGCTCTTCAATGATAACCTCCTCAAGTGAGAGAGGTCTCAGCAATGTGGTTTCCCCTGAAATGGTTGCAACAGGATCCTTTTAGGAGGATACCTATGCGGCTGTGGCTGGTTGAGTCGTTAACACTACTGGGGGTTTGAACCAGTAGGTTTATCCTATTTGGGTGGTACAGGAGCATCATCAGGGGACTCATCTCCCTGATTAGCTTGTTTGGGTTTGGATTTTGGTTTGGTGGGGACTTTGGATCTGGCAATTGAAGCTGTGGGTTCCCTTTGCTTAGGTTTTAGCAAACAGGCAGCTTCTTTGAGAGATTGGTCGGAGTTATGCCTGGAGTATACCTCAGCTAGAACAGCTGGTGCAGGGACTCCAAGGCCAACAAGGCCATCAGTTTGTAATTCATTTAAAATTATGGCCATCAGAAACCTGGGATATAATAGCCATCTTTTTCCCACAGGTTTCTGTGCCAGATCTTTGATTTCTAGAAACACAATTTGTGAAAAATTTAAAGGTTGGTGTTCTAGAATTGAATATAATACCTGTTGCCACCGGGAAGACATTTGATCCCATGAGGATGTCTTCGAGGCTAAGCAAACATTCACCATATGAAATATCAGTCTTTCAGCATCAGAGAAGTTCTTCTTCAGTATGGTAGCAGCTTGAAGATTTCCGTCGTACCCATTGTTGATGAAGGACATATCAGTTGTGCCCTTCGGGTACTCAGTCACAGCAGTAGCATCTTGTAAATTTAGCACTCGACGAATGCTATCAGGTGTAACCTCTACTTGTTTTTGGTTGACCAATGACCGAACAGAAATTTGGCCGGAAGGCACATCAGTGTGAACGTAGGCATTGGACCAAAACTGACTTAGTGACTCTGGGTAGATGGTCGGGTTTAAGAGCAGAGCAGTACTATACTGAGAATCAGCCATTAGGTCTATGGCGTGATCAAACTTTGTCCAGAAGGCTGATTTCGTGAGGTAGGCGACGCAATTATGTCTGGGTTTTAGACTCATGGTTGCCATTTTAGAGAGTATGAAGGTCAGAAGAACGGCTAATGGAACGTTTGAGAAGAAGACAGGTATTTATAGGGTTGGGATAGGAAAAGGCTGAAAGAAAACTACTGAAGGTTTTGGTGTGGTCATCAGCTGTTTGAAACTACTAATGACGTGGCATTAACCTTCAGAGGTTTAAAACAACTGACAGTGGTGGTGTTGTCATCAGGTGTTATAAAACAACTGAAGACTTGGTTTTGACCATCAGACGTTGAAACAGCTAAAGTCTTGGAGGCTGATTAGTACTGATGATCATTGGTAACCATGTCACATATAAGTACTGATGAGTTCTTTTACCTCAGTAGTTTTTATAACTACTGAAGGCTAAATGTCTCACATGTACTGAAGTACTTTATCTGTTCTAAACTACTGATGTAGTTACAACTACTGAAATCAGTAAAAACAGATAAGTACTGACGTCCTATAAAACACCTGAAAAGCAGATGAAAAGTCTGATGAGTAAGTGTTGAGGACAGTATGAAACAACTGAAAAGCTAAGAATTGACGAAAACAGCTGATGAGTAATTTCTCTTCAGTTGTTTCTACAATTGCTGTTTCTAAACAACTGACGCAAGACCACAGTCTTCAGTAGTTTCACAACTACTGATAACTAATACCAAGTCTTTAGTTGTTTACAACAACTGATGGCAAAACCACTGTCTTCAGTAGTTTCACAACTACTGATGACAAACACCAAGTCCTCAGTTGTTTACATCATATGAAGTCAAAACCACGACCTTCAGTAGTTTCATAAATACTGATGGTTAACACCAAGACTTCAGCTGTTTCAACGTCTGATGGTCAAAACCAAGTCTTTAGTTGTTTTATAACACCTGATGACAACACCACCACTGTCAGTCGTTTTAAACCTCTGAAGGTTAATACCACGTCATCAGTAGTTTCAAACAGTTGATGACCACACCAAAACCTTCAGTAGTTTTCTTTCAGCCTTTTCCTATCCCAACCCTATAAATACCTGTCTTCTTCTCAAACGTTCCATTAGCCATTCTTCTGACCTTCATACTCTCAAAAATGGCAACCATGAGTCTAAAACCCAGACATAATTGCGTCGCCTACCTCATGAAATCGGCCTTCTGGACAAAGTTTGATCACGCCATAGACCTAATGGCTGATTCAAAGTATAGTACTGCTCTGCTCTTAAACCCGACCATCTACCCAGAGTCACTAAGTCAGTTTTGGTCCAATGCCTACGTTCACACTGATGTGCCTTCCGGCCAAATTTCTGTTCGGTCATTGGTCAACCAAAAACAAGTAGAGGTTACACCTGATAGCATTCGTCGAGTGCTAAATTTACAAGATGCTACTGTTGTGACTGAGTACCCGAAGGGCACAACTGATATGTCCTTCATCAACAATGGGTACGACGGAAATCTTCAAGCTGCTACCATACTGAAGAAGAACTTCCCTGATGCTGAAAGACTGATATTTCATATGGTGAATGTTTTCTTAGCCTCGAAGACATCCTCATGGGATCAAATGTCTTCCCGGTGGCAACAGGTATTATATTCAATTCTAGAACACCAACCTTTAAATTTTTCACAAATTGTGTTTCTAGAAATCAAAGATCTGGCATAGAAACCTATGGGAAACAGATGGCTATTATATCCTAGGTTTTTGATGGCCATAATTTTAAATGAATTACAAACTGATGGCCTTGTTGGCCTTGGAGTCCCTGCACTAGCTGTTCTAGCTGAGGTATACTCCAGGCATAACTCCGACCAATCTCTCAAAGAAGCTACCCGTTTGCTCAAACCCAAGCAAAGGAAACCCACAGCTTCAACTGCGAGATCCAAAGTCCCCACCAAGCCAAAATCCAAACCCAAACAAGCTAATCAGGGAGATGAGTCCCCTGATGATGCTCCTGTACCACCCAAACAGGATAAACCTACTGGTTCAAACCCTCCAGTAGTGTTAAAGACTCAACCAGCAACAGCCGCAGAGGTATCCTCTCAAAAGGATCCTGTTGCAACCACTTCAGGGGAAACCACATTACTGAGACCTCTCTCACTTGAGGAGGTTATCATTGAAGAGCATCCCTCTCCCCGGATGCAATCAGCTTCTATCCCATCTCCCCATGCAAATGCCCCCCAAAGTCCAACCATTATAATTGCTAATGAGCTGACTTAGCTGCACGCCTCTCCTCCTCCCCTACAACCACCAACAAAGGGGAGAACAACAACAATTGAGGAAGAGGATACACATGCTTCTGACAACCCACGACACCGGGGTTTAAATGTTCTATCTCCTGGTGTGGATATGGAGATCAGAACATCTGGTGAGGCTGCCACCTCTTCTGAATCAACATATGATCAGACTGCGGTTGGTAACATAACTAAGACCTCACCAGAGGTAACAGCTGATGAAGGACAAAGTCCTGAGGCTGGAAGTCCCCAGTTCCAAGACAAAGGGGCACATGCTACATCTGGTCTACACCCAGTGCATGTACATCCTGCTACAAGCAGGAGGTCAGGTGATTCAGCATCTGCTGATGATGACCTAGGCTTCTTTTATGATGTTCTTGCCCAGAACATAATCCTAGAGGAGGAAGTAAGTAGGCTGCAAAAACTACTTGACCAACTATCTCAGGAGAAAAACCATCTGCCACCACATCAACCCAACAGATGGCACCTTCCTCTAAAGGTCACTTAAACACACAGCCACGCAAAGAATCTCAGCCACCTGCCTCTGTTTCTGGCACCATTTCTCAGGACCAAAACCCCCCTGAGCAAATGGATGCTATCCCTCAAAATCCCCTATCTCTCATCACACCGCAGATAACTGAACTTGTCATTAAAACTGTTGATGAGAGACTTTCTTCTGTCTTACAACCTATGGTGGAGGATGTACTGAGCCAAAAGCTTTCTGCTGATCAAATCCTGAAAACCAATGCACCGAAAAAGGGGGAGATTCCAGCAGTGAAAGCTAAAAGAAAGAGGATGGAGAAGGAGAAAGAGAAAGAGAAGGACAAAGAAGTGGAAATAGAGAAGGACTGTGTGTATGAGACCGAGAAAGAGAAGGAGAATGAGAATGAGAAGGGAGCTGAAAAGGAGAAAGTACATGAAAGTCAAAAGGACTTTCATGTCACATATAAGAAAAAGAAAAGTGCTGAAAAAGAGAAAAACTTGAATGAAATGGTTAAAGAGGCTAATGTTGAACACAGCAGATCAATGGACAATATCATTGATCAGCTGTTTAGGCAAGGTTTCAATACTAAAAAGCTGGACTCTGAAATAAGAAGATTAGAGATCGAAGAGATTCAACAAAGATGGGCCAGCTACAACATAATGGATAGAGAAAGACTTGAGATCATGATCAGATTTATCAGCAAATACCTTGGGAGATCATTGATTGAAATAAAATCATGGACCAGGGACAGCATCTTGGCCATACCTCCAAGATCTGTTCGTCTGAGGCATATACTAAGGGATTAGTAATAGAAGCTTTGAATGAAGCAGGAGCAGGGAGCAGGACTGAGCTAGCCAAACACTCAAAAGCCACACTCACCTCCAAAATGCTAACTCAGCCTGTCAACATTCCCTCTCCAAAACAACCACAACCACAACCCACAAAACCAACTCCCTTACCCTCAAAACCAACAGCCGATGATGCACCTAAGCAGAAGAAGAGAAAGGTGTTAAGGTTGGAAGAAGAAGATGATGATGATGAAGACAGGCTGCCGATCTCAGCTGTTCTGCAGTTGCCTAAGGCCAAAGATCTCTCTCTTGCAATAACTCCTGAGCAACAAAGAGATGCAATCAAAGTGAAATTGGAAGAAAAAGAACAACACAGATTGCACGATGAAAAGTTATTGAGGAGAGTAGATAAAGCATATGCAGCGACTTCCTCCTTCATTAATATGAAAAAACAAGCTCAGAGGATTTATACTCTTAGACATACTTTTCAGTATGTGAAATAAAGAGTAAGAATTTGGCCTGATCCCAGGGTGGCTCATAGAATACAAAAGAAAAATATCCCTCAGAGATACAATGGGCAAGTGAAAAAGATTGTAGATGAAGTGATCTCCTTAGCCCTTGTAGTCTTACCCTGGGAAATCCAAGGCCTACACCTCAAACATGCCCCTACAAAAGATGCTAGAGAATAGAATTATCAAAAAAGGGCTGGTGTATAAGAGGTTGAATAAGATCAGAAAGGATGAGTTACCACTGCTGTTAGAAGGTCATCATCCTGATGAATTTCCTTACAGACAGATTACAACAGTGGTACTCAAAAATGGAAAACAGGTCAATTCCTGTCTGAGTACTATGGGCCAGAAGGATTCTTCGATGGTGAGGCAGAGGAGCACACCATGGAGGAACAAATTGTATTTTTGGAGGCCTACACCAGGAATCCTACAAGCTCATAGTTGGGAAGTGAGTCTCATGGATGGGGGAACAGCTCAGTGTCCAATTCCCCAATACAGAGCTCCCATCCATGCATTGCCAACCAAATCATCAGAGACTCATTCCCAGGCCTGTGCTTATATGGGTCATCTTCTTAACTGATCAAGAAGGAAAAAAGACCAACCATTCTGCCAACAATAAGTGGGAAAATAAATCAATTAGAGGTTTTGGCTGCATTGGTTCAGGGGGAGTTTGTTGGACCAAAAGAACCAATGAGCCAAGATCAGAAAACCTCTAAGTCCCACATGATATCACAACAACTACTGAAGGCTTCATCAGCAGTTCGACAAGTGCTGAAGACTTCAACAGCTGAAGATCAAGTACTGAAGACTTCAACAGCTGAAGACTAAAGTGCTGAAGACTTCAACAGCTAAAGAACACAAGTGCTGAAGCTGAAGACTAAAGTGCTGAAGTCCAACAGCTGAAGAACACAAGTACTGAAGCTGAAGACCAAAGTACTGAAGGTCAACAGCTGAAGAATACAAGTGCTGAAGCTGAAGACCAAAGTACTGAAGTTCAACAGCTGAAGAGTCCACAAGTGCTGAAGATCAACAACTGATGTACAAAGTCTGAAGACAAAGACTGAAGACATCAGCTGATGACATCTACTGAAGTCATCAGCTGATGAAACGTATGAAGTTCAAGTCTGAAGACCAAGTGCTGAAGTTTCAGTAGTTTGTCACAACAGCTGAAGAGTACTTCTTCAGTAGTTGTGTTTATCAGTAGTTTTATGTTTTTACTTTCAGTAGTTTTGTAAAACGACTGAATAGCTTGTTCTTCAGTCGTTGTAGTTTCAGTAGTTTCTTATCAGTAGTTTTGTAATAAGTAAACACTTAGCTTCTTGTAAGAAGATGTCAGCTGCTTGACATCTTCAGTATTTTTAGTGTTTCAGTAGTTTGTTAAATAACGGTTAGATGTCACTATCAAGTGACATCAGCCTACATCATCTTTCCTTATATAAGGAAGAATGACCTAAAATGTAATTTTGCGAATGCCATGCCAAAGCATGTGATTGAATGAAATATTCCTTTTGCAGAAACTTTCTCTCTCTATAACTAATTCTGTTCATTGCTATATCTTTGGTATTCTTGCTCGAATTGTGCTAGTTGGTACTCTATTCTGCTGCTGAAATCATTCGAATCGATCAAACTAGATGCTGAGATCCTATCAAACTTCACATTGGAAGCTAATTGCTTACTAAGAAGCATTTCAAAACCTTTGCATGATTGTACCCATCGATCACACTCTACTTGGGTGACTGCAAGGGTTTCTTTGAGGTCTTTGTACTTTTCTAAAAGTACCTCTTCCCTAGCCTTATCATCAGTGATTTGGCATTTAAGTTTATAAATCTCATCATTTTTCTCTTTAAGCATAGACTCAAACTCAGCTTTTCTTTTGAAAATGATCTTTTCTACCTCTATGTTCTTATTAATTAAAGCTACATTTGCTTCTCTAATAGAGGCAAATGCTGCTATGCATGTTTCAGAACATAATTTGCCCTTAGCCTCAGAGGATAAATGTGATATCTGTGATGAAGAGGCATTTGAGGATGATCCATCTGCAGACTCCAGAGCCATAAGTGCCAGATTCCCAAAAGGACTGTCGCCACCATGTTGACCAGCACCTGTGAGCAGTTGTTCATGACTAGACATGTCATCTGGTAAACTGCTCCAGTCAACAACTCCAGGGGTGAAGAAGCTGTGTTGTTGAGGTTGAGGAGGTTGATGAGATTGAGATGGTTGAGGCTCAGGAAGAGCATGTGGTTGTTGAGCAATGGGTGCTTGAACCTGACTGGTTTGTGGCATGTAATAACAAGGGTAAGGATATGGCATTGGACCCTGAGGAACAAAATATGCAGGAGATTGTGGTTGAGAATGATGACCAGAATTGACAGGATGTTGCCTTCTGTATTGTTGACTATTGCCAGGGAAAGTCATAAAGGGTGCAGAAGAATTAGATCCAGATGATCTACATTCTCTAGCAAAGTGTCCAAGCCTGTGACATTTGTGACACCTCAACTTACTCTTGTCAAAACCAACTTTGGTTTTGCCAGAGAGTCCTGGGAACTTTCTTTTAGTTCTTTTGTAGAACTTCTGAGATTTGATATTTATCAAGGCCATTTGGCTCAAAATATCCATCTCTTCTAAGTCATCATCAGCAATCCCCTTGAGATCATCCATGATGAAGCATAGATTGTCATTATTACACCCAGTAAACTGACTATCAACACTCACAAATGCAGAATCAGAAGTGTTTGAAGAGAAATCAATATGCTCATCATACTGGCAGGTTCGGATGAAGCATATTCTGACTCATGACCAACCAAGGCAGTGTTGCCTGCTACAAAGTCTTCAGTGAGCTTACCAGATGAAGCCAGTTTCTTTTTCTGCTCTATCTCTCTTTCGAATGTAAGCAGTTTCCCATGAAGTTGGGTGAGAGATAGACTATCCAGATTTGCACTGGAGCGTAGGACAATTATATATGTGTCCCATCTCTCAAGGAGTGATCTGAGGAATCTGTGGTTCATTTGGCTTTTGGTATATTCATGTTTAACCATTTTCAACTCAGAGATTAAACATGAAAACCGCTCAAACTACTGAGTCAGAGTCTCACCCTTTCTATGAGCAAAAGTCTCATACTGTTGGGCGAAGATTTCCCTGTTGTTTGCTAAGACCTCATCAGTGCCACCAAATTGTTCTTTTAGTGCATTCCAAAGGTCATGAGCAGTTTCATGATGCATAAGCCCGGAATTGATTTCATTAGGCAGTGCCATGGCCAGAATTCCATGGGCTTTAGCATCAATCTCAAACAACTCTTGTCCTCATCAGAGTATTGTTCCTTCTTCTTCGGAATCAACTGATTTGTTTCCGAATGATTCACCATTGGCTTATGTGGTCCATGTACCACGGATGTCCAACAACCTGAACTATTGACAGACAGGTGATGGAGCATTCTTCGTTGCCAAATGTTATACTCATTCCTAACCAGCATCGGAGGCTTGGTTGAGGAACCAGTATTGTGTGGATCATTAGAAGGTGTAGTCATTTTCGAAAATTCAGACAAATTCAAGATAAGCAAAACAAATTTACCTCAAAACCACTAAGAACCTCAATAAAAATAGGCAAAAGCGACAGAACTTCAATCTCTATAACAGATTCGTGCGAATTTGCTACTTGGTACTCTATTCCGCTGCTGAAATCATTCGAATCGATCAAACTAGATGCTGAGATCCTATCAATGTTGCATTATTTAAGAAAACACTTTGCGTCGTTATCTAGACCATTAGTGTTATTATCAGATATCCTTTGCGATATTATTACAATATTGCATTATTGTACTTCAACATTTTAAATACAACATTATTAATGAAAACACATGTGTAATTATATACCTCATTAGCATGAACATCAGATACCCTTTGCGTTATTATTATTAAATTCTTGCGTTATTATACTTTGACATATGATTCATGCAAAAAATGATGTAAAAAACTAAATATGGATTGATAGAGGTGACTAAACCAAATTTTTCCTTAATAACCATAAAAAACACTTACAATACTCCCACCACCATCACCATCGCCATCACCTCCATCACCATTACTATCACGTACCACCATTGCCTACTCCTCCAAGATGGCATCAAACCCCTTTTTTGTTGTTCATGTTGGATAGAAGGGTTTTGCAAGCACCATTAACAATCTGACAAAAAAGCTTGTCATATTGCACTTGAAGGTCCATGTGGGTGATGGCCTTGATTCTGAATACTGAACCAGGCTCCTTGAGGATATTCTTGTAAAGCTCTAGATTTCTAGATCTTTGCTCCAAAAGATGCGCCTGAATCACTAACAAGCTTGATGAAGTTGCTATGTTTGATTCTAGTTCTTCTGATCGTTGGGTTCTCACAAGATCATTGATGGAATTTTGATCAGTAGCCATTTTGGTTGTTTTTTTGCTAGTGGAAATGTATTTTGGTTATGAGAAGTCACTAAGTTATATAGGAAGCTCATTAAGTGTATTTGACATGGGTAGCTAGATGAGTTTATAACGTAAATTTAATGCATATGCCATCATTATAGTCAAGCAGGTGTATTTGAAATCATTAATGGTTTTAATCTTTTGAATTCCATTCGAAAATGAAATGAGCATTCGACGGGTTGATAGTAATGCATTGGCGTAATTTATTTTACATATTGTGCAATTATTTATAGCTTGCATATTTTACATTTTACCTTTGCATTAATAAGCCTATAACTATTTGCATATTAATGGCTATATATTTATTTATTTACAAGTGCTCATCACATACATCACATCACTTTATATGATTTGAAAGTAATCAAGTTGATATAATCTGTTTATAAAAATGTAGATGCAAGGATAAATGCTTAATTTTCCTGAATTAGGATTTTAGTTTAATTTTTTTTATATATATTCCATGTAATTATTTTGTAACTTGATACTTTTTATATCTTGTTCCTTTAACCTCTATATAAGTTGATACATTATGTAGAATCTTTGTTAATATATCATTTTCATATACCATTTCTTAGAATCATGGTAGGATCATTTTTATCTTCTTCAAGCAGAGAGGCTCTTGTTAAAACATTAAAAGAACAAATTCCAAAAGAATCAGTTTGTAAAGATGCTTTGGTGGAAAGGTTTAACAAACTTCAAGATGAAGGAAGAGAAAGGAAATGATAAAGCTTTTAGCTTCCAAGCCTTAATCAACCGTTAAGGAATTGAGCCTTATTGTCATGGGTTACATTAATAAAAAAAGGCATGTTCTTAGAAGAATTGGAGATAGAAATGGTGTTACTTAGATGTTCAAGGATGAAAAGATTGATTTCTTTAAGCATATTTGATTTTGTTGGATTCAACAAGTGCATTAAAGGATAATGCCAACGATAATCAAATATAATGTATTTTAACATTCAAATACCCATTGACTAACATTCAAACATCATTAACATTCATATCAAACTCTAATTAAGTTTAAATTCTTTTTTCAAATTTGTAGATAAAAAGAAATTTTTGTCAAGTGTCCACAACAGATGAAACCTGCCCATAACAGATGAATAAGAAGATGCAGCAGATGAAGAATGAAGTCTAAGTGTTGACAACGGATGGACAGTCACATACATTGGATGAACAATCACATACATTGGATGAACAAGTCCACAGCTAATGTGCAGTCACATGGGATGTTCATCCATAGCGGATGAACACTCCATAACGGACAGCAACGAAGCAAACACCAAGTGTTCACAACGAACAATATTCAAGGCATATGAGACAAGTAGTTCAACATTCACAACGACCAGCTTATCATCCACAGTGGATAGCTTATCATCCATAGCAGACGACTTGTATACATAGGATTATATGTAATTTGTTTTTACATAAGGGTATTTTTATAATCATACATAGATCTTTGTATATGTTATAAATAGCAATATACACTTATCGTTTGTAAGCTTTTAAAAAATCAATCAAACAAAAGTTATTATATTTCATATCATTAATCATGGTTTCCGTACTATGACTAATGAGTATTGACACAATATCAACTTGTTGTTATTATTGTGAGATTAAAAACGTTTCTTGGGGAAATTCTTCATTTTGTTCTTGTTTTAGTTCAAAACCCGAATTCTATCAGATTCTAAGGACTGTTTGTTATTTTATTTTGCTTTGTTATCTTAATTATGGTCATCAAAACAATTAATTTCAGTTTTACATTAAAATAATAGTGTGATTATGTATCATCCTATTGTATGATTTGTTGCAAGAAGATCTAAAACTTAAAAAACACACCAAACGCAAGACTACCTTTTGCGTGATTTTGTATTATCCTTTGTGTAGTTTGTTCTAACATTATCTGTAAACAAACATAATACTTTAAAAGAAAGATAACAAGATTACGTACTACAATTTTAGGAACTGATTTGTATCTTGTTGCAAAAGCATGTTAAAATGTAGAGTTGTCCAAAAGATATATATGTCTGTATCTATGATCAGTTGTGATCATATAGTAATGGTTTGAGTTCAAAATTAGAATAATTAGTATTTCCACATCTGGGATAGATTTAGTCTCAAATTTTGTCGTCAGATCTTTGATGTTGCTTGAAAACAAGTTGAGCCTCATTATATTATCATACATTATACTTTAATGACTGGAGAGTTGCATTATGATAAATTACGTGATTATGTTATAGTAGAAAATAGATTTGGTGATAAATGAACAATTTGCGTGATATATGAACAATTTGTGTGATAAAATGAACACTTTTGCGTGGTTATAATAAACAGTTTGGGTGATAATAATAAAAGCATGGTACTTACTAGCATTGTACTTGAGCAAAACATTACGTATGGTTTTGAAGGATCTCTCTTTTTTCACAATTTAAGATTTCTACCCAGGTATCAGTAGCATTTGTACAGATGTATAACTAGGATAGAAGCTCTCAAAAATTATGTTGAAGTTTAATGTCCCAGATTTTGATTGGTAAACAAGTGTGTTGTTGTTAGTGAAGATTAATAGAGACATATGAAAGTAAGAACTATAGTTATAGTATTATAAATTACTTACAACAAATCTTCAGTGGGACCAAATATGTATTGTACCACCAAACCCTCAACCTTAGTAAGTTTTTGATTAAGCTCTACCTGTTGATTATAGTAAGCTGACCTTATTGCTAAAAATAAATAGGTCTTGTGTTTTTCTCTTTGCATTATACTTGGTGCTTGCAATGGTGTATGAAAATCATCCTCATTTTCTACTATAGCTTTCTTATTTTCGCATTCATCAGGTTGTAGGAAAGGCATTGTTTTCAATACTATTGTCACCTCGATATCACTAGTATCCTTTGCACTCTATTTAGGTTCCATGTTTTTATCAACATCACCACTAGCTTCTGGTTGTTCTGTTTCATTCATATTTTTATTAGTTTTTGATTGTTTTTGCAAACCTTATTACGTAATTTAAGTTATTAGTTGTTCACCTAACCTTAAAAATTAATAGGCGTCACTTTTAGGCCCCCATCTTCCTCGTTTGCATGATCCTCATTGCGTGGTTCAATTAATGTCCTTCTTTTAGTTGTATCATGATCGTTTATTGCTTTAGGATGCTCCACGTCATCATTAGGATTCTTGCTAGCGATTCCTTTTTAACAACTTGAAGTTCTTCCTCTATTTTAAAGTAAATTATATTTACGTGATTTTGATATTGTTATTGCGTAATAAAGGTATTTGATGATTTTGGAATACTAACCTTCAACATCATTTGTATTTGTATTTTGCTGCCCATCTTTATTATCTTCTTCCTTATTTTTCTTCCTAACCTGATATTTGACATCTTTATCAGCAATCTCGTTTGATTCCCCTAAACTTACTACTTCATTAGTATTCTCGTTTGATTTCACCCGGGGGGTGCTCCAATGATACATCTTTCATTGAAATATGCTTTTGAATACGTTGTAATTTTTCTTCCCATTGCTTACACTTTTCATTTACAGTGTCACTTGAAGAGTACTTCAATCTTTCTTCTAAATCAAGGAAGTAATGTATGCAAAGGCTTTGTTAAAGACTGAGATGGTTTGAGTCACTGCCAGCATCCACTCCAAGTTAAATTGAGAAGTAATGCGTGGTAGGTGAAATATTCTTACGTAATATAATAAATAGATGTTGTGGAATTACTAAACTCTTATTGTTTCATGATATGGAGTATGTTTATATTCTCCTAGATAATCTAAAAGTCCCAACTCAGGTGATTTTTGATAATACTCAATTATCTTTGGCGTGCCTGTTCCTATTGGCATCTTTAATTTTAATGAAGTGTAAATTGTATCATCATACTTGTCAAACGAATCTTTCATTTCTTTATAGACCTTATCTTGTGAATCATTAACCTCATAAACATGTTCCTTATTTCTTGGGACCATATGTTTGTATTCCATCAATGGTGTGTATGAGGAATGATCAGTTTGTATGGTTTCATTATGCACACATTCATTAGTCTTCTTTGATGAATTTGTTATAATATCATCATTTCTAACTTCTTCTCTCTTAGCTTCTTTATTTATCTTCCAAGTAACCCATACGAATTCATCTTTCTTAGGTTCCTCCGGCCTAACTTGTTCTTCTTTATTCAACTCTAAGTGTCATCCCCTATCTTTTTGTTTGTTAATAGTCTATTTTCGATTAAGTGTTCTTGTATTTAGAACAATGTTTCTCATGAAATGTATTTGATTACTAGTTGTCAATAGGATTTATCACCGCTCCATGTCTCTTTTGATGCTTTTGTGTATAAAGAACCTAAAGTTCTATGATTAAGTAATGAGTTGCGTGATATTTAATAAGCTTGCCTAATTAAAAATGGTTTGCATAATTAGAAATTTAACCATAAGATATAGCAAAGGCCCAGCCCATGGCTCGGTGAGTTTCCAAGGCTTCCTTTGTGCCTTTTAAACAGTGGATTACATAATTTCACCAATCCATGTTTGGTTTTCCTTATCATCTTCATTTTCACAAGTATTCTTTAATTGATTGTTTTTGACTATGTGATAAATCCCATTATTGTGAAGAAGAAACCTATGAAGTTTAGCTTGAAAAGTGTATCACCTTTTGTTTGTTGTTTCATTGCATCCAAAACATTAAGAACAATTATTCTTGAGGTTGGAAATTGGACTTTAAATTCATCAATTGGTATGTTAACACCCTTTCATGGTTATTTTTTGACAACCTTTGTATCTCCTATGGGGATTCCAAGTATCTCATGAACCTTGATACTGTAATTTTTAGATGATGGTTGCCCATGTTCAATTCATTTATGTGATGATCATAGTTCACGAGAAGCCACTAATCCAAAGCTTTTGGTATGTAATCTATTTTAATGGGTAGTATAAAACCAAAGCCAATCTCTTTTGCTGCAGCAACTTGTGCCTTAGTGAATTGTTGAATGGCGTCATACGGCTTTTCTTGCAAGCTTCGCACCGACAGCCTCCTGTTATTTTAGTGAACAAATTCTTGCTTTCTTGTTATTTCTTTTATCTTATTATATTTATCCTTCTTCAAATGGGATACTAAATCGTCATGAGAAATCATCATATTCATCTCTTCTTAGCCTTTTAGTTATCTTCCCTTCTATGATAAATTACGTGTAAGGCCCTGTTAGACGGACCGATTATGTACGAATTACTAACTGATTCTGCGTTTATACCGGGTCAAATAATGCGGAATCCTATTTGATTGACGTTCCAATCAGTGAGAACGAAAACCCAATCGATATAAGATTGAACTAAACGTTAAGAACGAATAGGAATACATCAGGAACGAACTATGAACTTGGACAGACTATTTGGGACGTTTTGGAAGGCTAGGGGTTTATGTGTATTCGTAATATCTCTTCAAGTGTTGTATTTTTCCACGAATTAGGTGGTATTTATAGGTTAGTGGTTTTCATTCGTACGACTGAACCATTAGCATGGTTCAGTCGTGCGACTGAATCATGCGATTGATCCATACGCACGACTAAAGGTTCAGTCGTGCGACTGAGTAAATCTTATGTCTCAATCATATGACTGATCCAGTCTCCTGTTTCAATCATGCGAGTGGTCCATAAGCATGATGTATTCATGCGTGTGGTCCATAAGTATGGTCCATTAGCATGAATACTCACCTGACTAGATTGAACACTTTGCTTAATCATTATTGACTAAGAAACATGCACAACAACCTCAAACCTATATAATAAGTTCATAGACAATAATAATATGAAATAATTAAACATTAATAAACATTAACCACATATTATATTGCATTCAACCATTACATTACATATGTGTAAGACATGAAAGACTTTTACATTTAAGCTCATAAACTAGGAACACCATGTATCTACAAACTCTCCCTTGGGCCTAGTTTACTCTATTGTCTAACACTCTTCACATGTTCTTGGAATTCTCCTCTTTTGTAAATCCTACGTGTATTTCAAATGCAAAGCAGAGTCTTATAACGTGTTGGAACTGTAGAGCTTGTACAATGTTCTGCGTGTCATAGAATAGTGGCCACTTGTATAAAGTATAAACATCTTCAGCCGACAAGTTAGTAATCCACATTGGATCAAATACCCTGATAGTATCTATTTTTTATCTTTGTTCAAAACTATGACCGCTTCACCCGTCCGCCAATCGTAATACCACCATTTGAAGTGTGGAGTGAAGTCCTGAGGCATTTCCCGTAGGGGAATCTTTGACATTGTGCGCGGGGGACTCCACTTCAGCACTACTTTAGGCTTTCCAGATATAGGATCCACTTCAGACCTACGAATGTACCTCTTAGGTTGTTGAGGTCTGAAGTTTACCCGCCTGGTGTGGTATTTATTCTTCAACGCAGCCTCAAACCAACCTGACATCTTCCTTGGATTAGCATTCAACAGATCTAAGCATGCCAGATGGTTGAGCTCAAAACCAGGAAGAGTCTTTAGATCATGAGGATATCTGAAGTACTCAATCCCCTTCTCTCTCTTAACTGCATAAACTTCTAAGTCTTCAAAATACACCCATGCTATGATCTTGCTAGACACCTTCTGATGTCATTTGACTCTAGAGCTTGGTGTAGGCATTTTGATTTTGTGGCACGCGTTGGGCTTTCATCTCTGCAAAACAAGCTGCCCATTCAGCTCTTGATATCAACATTTGCGTCTGAATCTTGGGCTTGGCATTCATCTTTTTCCTTCTTCTTTTCCTTCTCTTCAATTTCTCAAACATAGCACTGCCAAAAGTATCACCCAAGTTGGGTATAACATTACCTTCGTGGTCAGTGTACTCTGAATAATGCTCAGCAGTGACATCCTCGATCTCAATTTCATATACATCGTTCAGCTCATCGTCACGCACAACATCCATTTCTGGAGCATATTTTACAAGCTCGTCAGGATTTAGTCTAAACATTTGAGCGAGCTGTTCGTCTGTCAAATCATGAATAATCTCTCCCTCTTCCGGAGTGTAGCTCACAGATCTCCTGAATATCCCTTGCAAGTCAAGAATCATTTTAAGTTGAGTCTTAACGTGGTGAAGGGGTTCGACATCATACTCGTCTGTTTGTTGAGCTTCATATGTTTGATTAAACAATAAGTACATGACACATAAGTCATTATATAAAACATTAAAACATAAACAAACATAGATAATTGTTAATTACATTAATGTAATATGCAATTCAAGTATAAAAGTTTTTTTAAATACAATGACATCTAATAATTACTTGTGTCTTGATCCATCGGTTCTTCAGCTGGAGGAGCGGAGGATGAGACTCCTTGATCTTGGTTTCTTTTCGTGCGCCTCTCCTGAGCTTGAGGATTTGAGGCTGACGCAGATGCATCACCTTCCTAATCATCATCATTTTTCTTATATTTACCTGTTAGGATCAGTGATCTACGTTTGATTGATTAGAGAGTATAGCAGCGGAAATCAAACAATGAATTAGCCAATTCACAAGAACACAAAAGATATTCAAGGTAAGAACAAACGGTTATAGACAGAGAGTTCTGCAAAAGATATTTCATTCAATATTCGCTTTCGTGGTAACAGAATGTCACACATACAATTAGGTCAACACCTATAATATAAGAGATGTGCTGTCTGCTGATGTCACTTGATAGTGACATCTAACAGAATTTATTCAAACTAATGATAGTTAACACAACTACTGAAGATGTCAAAACAGCTGACATCTTCTTACAAAAATACTAAGTGTTAACTGTCACTACAACTACTGAAAAAAAACTACTGAAACTATAACGACTGAAGAACATGTTCTTCAGTTGTTTTACAAATACTGAAACAAAAAGAAAACTACTGAAAGGAAACCATCAAAACAACTGAAGAATGCTTCTTCAGCTGTTGTAACAAACTCTGAAGGCTTCAGTACTTGTACTTGAACTTCAGCTGTTGTCATCAGCTGATGTCTTCAGTCTTTGTACTTCAGTTGTTGATCTTCAGTACTTTGTTCTTCAGCTGTTGATCTTCAGACTTTGGTCTTCAGCTGTTGAAGTCTTCAGTACTTTAGTCTTCAGCTGTTGAAGTCTTCAGTACTTTAGTCTTCAGCTGTTGATCTTCAGACTTTAGTCTTTAGCTGTTGAAGTCTTTAGTACTTTAGTCTTCAGCTGTTGAAGTCTTCAGTACTTTAGTCTTCAGCTGTTGAAGTCTTCAGTACTTTAGTCTTCAGCTGTTGAAGTCTTCAGTACTTTAGTCTTCAGCTGTTGATCTTTAGACTTTGTTACAACAGCTGATCAAGTCTTCAGCAGTTGTTGTGATGTCTGTAGGACTTAGAGGTTTTTCTGATCAGGCTCATTGGTTCTTTTGGTCCAACAAACTCCCCCTGAACCAATGCAGCCAAAACCTCTAAACTTATTGAAGATGTCCCACTTATTATGGCAGAAGGATTGGTCTTTTTGTCTTCTAGATCAGCTCAGAAGTGACCCTTGTAAGCACAGGCCTGGGAAGAAGTCTCAATGATCTATTTGGCAAAGTATGAATGGGAACTCTGTCTTGGGGAACTGGACACAGAGCTATTACCCCATCCATGAGATCTACTTCCCCACTATGAGTCTGTATGACTCTCTTGTATAGGCCTCAAGGAAGGTATTTTGTTCCTCCATGGTCAGCTCTTCAGCACCTCTTTCAAATAATGATTCTGGCCCATAGTACTCAGATAGGTATTTGACCTGTTTCCCATTCTTTAGCTCCACAGTTGTTATTATTCTATAAGCAAATTCATCAGGGTGATTACCCTCTAGGAACAACTAGAGCTCATTCTTTCTGACTTCCTGAAACCTCTTATATACTAACCCCTTTTTCACCATTTTATTTTCCAGCATCTTCTGTGGGGTCAGGTTAGCTTTATAGGTTTTCTTGAAGTCATCTAGGATTTCCCAGGGTAATACTACAAAGACCAGTGAGATCACTTCATCTACAATCTTCTTCACCTAGCCAATGTATCTCTGTGGAATGTTTTTCTTGTGAATCCTATGAGACACCCTGGGATCAGGCCAAATCCTCACTCTCTCCTTTTGATATTGAAATGTATGTTTAAGAGTGTATAATCTGAGAGCATGCTTCTTCATGTTGATGATTGAAGATGTGGCAGCATATGCTTTGTCAACCCTCCTCAACAATTCCTCATCATGTTGTTTATGAAGCTCTTCTTCTTCTAGCTTCACTTTCACAATTTGTCTTGAGTTTCAGGAGTAATTGTTGGAGAGTGACTTGTGGCCTTCGACAACTGTATAACAGCTGAGAGTGGCAGCCTATCTTCATCTTCATCATTATCTTCGTCATCTTCTTCTAGCCTCAATACCCTTCTCTTCTTCTTCTGGGGTACATCATCGGCTATTGGTTTTGAGGGTAAGGAAGTTGGTTTGGTGGGTTGTGTTTTTGGTGGTTTTTGGGGTAAAGGGATTGGTTTAGTGGGTTGTTGTTTCGGTGGTTTTGGTGTGGAATGTTGACATGCTGTTCTAGCATTTTGAAGGTGAGTGTGGCTTTAGATTGCTTGGCTAGTTCAGTCCTACTCCCAGCACCAGCTTCATTCAAAGCTTCAATAACTAATCCTTTAGTGTATACTTCAGACGAACAGATCTTGGTGGTTATTGCCAAGATGCTGTCCTTGGACCAAGCCTTGATTTCGATCAATGATCTTCCAAGATATTTTGCTATAAACCTGATCATGATCTCCAGCCTTTCTCTTTCTAACACATCATAACTTGCCCATCTAGTTTGGATTTCTTCAATCTCTAATCTTCTGATCTCAGAGTCAAGTTTGTCAGTGTCATGGCCTTGCCTAAACAACTGATCAATGATGTTATCCATTGATCTGCTGTGTTCGGCATTAGCCTCTTTCACCATTAGCTCCAAGGCAGTCTCCTTTTCATTCTTTCTTTTCTTTGATTTCTCCATGTCAGCTTCCTTCTCCTTCTCTTTTTCAGTCTCCACAGCCAACTCCTTCTCCTTTTCCACTTCTGTTTCTTTCTCTTTCTCTTTCCTGTCTGCACTCCTCTTTCTTTTTGCTTTCACTGACTGAATCTCCCCCTTTTTGGTTGCATTGGTTGCAAGGTTTGATTTTCAGAAAGCTTTTTGCCCACAACTTCTTCTATCAAGGGTTGTATTACTGAGGAAAGCCTCTCATCAATGGTTTTGATCACTATATCAGTGATTATAGGTGTGATGAGAGGTAGGGAATTTTGAAAGATAGCAGCTATTTGCTTAGGGGGGTTCTGTTCTTGAGAAATAGTGCCAGAAGCAGAGGCAGGTGGCTGAGTATTTGGGAGTGGCTCTGTGTTTAGGAGACCTTCAGATGAAGGTGCCATCTGTGGGGTTTGAGGGGCAGATGGTCTTTGATCCTCAGAAGTATTGGCAAGCAGCTCTTTGAGTCTGCTCACCTCCTCTTCCAGGATGGTGTTTTGGGCTAACACATCGTAAAAGAAGCCCAGGTCATCATCAGTAGTTACTGAATCACCTGACCTCCTGATATAATCAGGATGAACATGCACTGAGTGTAGATCAGTGGTAGCATGTGCCCTTTTGTCTTGGAACCGGGGACTTCCTGCCTCAGGACCATGTCCTTCATCAACAGTTGCCTCTGGTAAGGTCTTAGTGATGTTACCAACTACATCCTGATCATATGCTGAAGCAGGATAAATAGCAGCCTCACCAGAAGTTCCAATCTCCTTTTCTACACTAGGAGATGGAACATTGTAACCCCTGTGCTGTGGTTATCAGATGCACTTTGGTCTTCCCCCTCAATGGTAGAGGTATTCCCAGTTGTAACTGGTATCTGGGGAGGGGGTGAGGAGTGCAACTGACTCAGCACTTTTGTAACAATTAATGTAGGACTTTGGGGGGCGGTGCAGTGGGAGATTGGGTAGAAGCAGATAGCACCCGGGGTGAATGGTGCTCTTCAATGGTGACCCTCTCAAGTGAGATAGGTTCCAGCAGTGTGGGTTCCCCAATATTGGTTGCAACAGGATCCTATTGAGAGGATACCTGTGCGGCTTTGGCAGGTTGAGTCTTTGACACAACTGGGGGTTAATACCAGTATGTGTTTCCTGTGTTTGTGGTACAGGGGCATCCTCAGGGGACTCATCTCCCTGAGTAGCCTTTTTTGGCTTTTTGGATTTGGGTTTGGTGGGGACTTTGGATCTGGAGGTAGTGGCTATGGGTTCCAACTGTGTGGGTTTTCGCAGCTTGGCAGCCTGTTTCAGTGTTTGGTCAGAGTTGTGCCTGGAGTATACTTCAGGCAATACAACCATTACAGGGACTCCAAGGCCAACAAGTCCCGTAGCTTTCAGCTGATTCTCTATGATGGCCATAATGAACCGAGGATATAATATCCATCGATTAGAAAGAGGTTTTGAGGCCATATCCTTAAGTTCAAGAAAAATAATTTCAGAAAAGTTTAAGTCTTGTTGCTCAAGGATAGAGAATAATACCTGTTGCCACCTGGTAGACATTTGATCCCAAGAGGAAGTCTTAGGAGCTAAGCAAACATTTACCATGTGAAAGATAAGACGTTCTGCATCATGGAAATGCTTCTTCAGGATGGTAGAGGCACTGAGGTTTCTCTGATATCCATGGTGGACAAAGGATAAATCAGTTGTGCCCTTTGGATACCCAGCGGGGAAAGTGGCATCATCCAAGTTGACGGTTTGGCGAATGATTTTCGGAGTGATGACCACTTGATGGTTGTTGACGAACGACTGGAGAGACTCGGTGTTGTTCTCCCCAGTTATAAGGGTGACGTTCGTCCAAAACTGGTGTAAGGATTCGGCATGAATGGTGGGATTTAGAAGGAAGGCCGTTTGGTAGGGAGATTGGACCATTAGATCAATGGCGTTATCGAACTTTGTCCAGAAAGGTGATTTTGTGAGGTAGGCAACACAGTTATGTCGTGGTTTGAGCTGCATGGTCGCCATTAATGAGAGAGAAGTTTTGGAGGTTTGAACGTTAGGTTTGAAGAGGATGAAGCTCTGAAGGATTAGGTATTGGGTACTTATAGGGTAGGGTTAGAAAACGACTGAAGGGTTTGATGTTATTCATCAGTAATTTTAAACGACTGATGACATGGTATTACCATTTCAGAAGTTGAAACAACTGAAGTCTTGGTTTTAGGCATCAGCAGTTATAAAACTACTGAAAACCATGGTTTTGACTTCAGATGTTTGAAAACAACTGAAGACTTGGTTTTAGTCATTAGTAGTTGTGAAACTACTGAAAACCTTGGTTTGGTCTTCAGGTGTTGTAAACAACTGATAACTTGGTATTAGTCATCAGTAGTTGTGAAACTACTGAAGACATGGTTTTGGTATCAGTTGTTGTAAACAGCTGATGACTTGGTGTTAGTCATCAGTAGTTGTGAAACTACTGAAGACATGGTTTTGTCATCAGTTGTTTAGGATGAAACAGCAGTTGTAAAACAACTGAAGAGCATGTTCTTCAGTCGTTATAGTTTCAGTAGTTTCTTTTCAGTAGTTGTAGTGACAGTTAACACTTAGTATTTTTGTAAGAAGATGTCAGTTGTTTTGACTTCTTTAGTAGTTGTGTTAACTATCAGTAGTTTGAATAAATTCTGTTAGATGTCACTATCAAGTGACATCAGCAGATGTCACATCTCTTATATAAGAGGTGTTGACCTAATTGTATGTGTGACATTCTGTTACCACAAAAACGAATATTGAATGAAATATCTTTTGCAGAATTCTCTCTGTCTATAACCGTTTGTTCTTACCTTGAATATCATTTGTGTTCTTGTGAATTGGCTATTCATTGTTTGATTTCCGCTGCTATACTCTCTAATCAATCAAACGTAGATCACTGATCCTAACAAATGGTATCAGAGCTGGTTAATCATTGATCGATCTAACAATTGATCATTAAAACTGCTATTTGATATCTATGTTTGATTGAATTAGCACATTTGCAAGAACTGGTTATAGATTATTGAATTTCTGCCGCTTTCGTTTATTCATTTTGAGATCTCTCTTGGTTCAATTTGGTTTGTTGTGTTTTGTTCTAAATCTGCTATAGCTTAATTGAATTTGGTTGAATCTGAGATGACTACTCCTTCTAATGACCCTCACAATACCGGTTCCTCAACCAAGCCTCCGATGCTGGCTAGGACTGAGTATAACATATGGCAACGAAGGATGCTTCATCACCTATCTGTTAACAGTTCAGGTTGTTGGACATCTGTGGTACATGGACCACATAAGCCTATGGTGAACAATCCGGAAACCAATCAAATGGTTCCGAAGAAGAAGGAGCAATACTCAGATGAAGATCGGAAACTGTTTGAGATTGATGCTAAAGCGCATGGTATTCTGGCGATGGCTTTGCCCAATGAAATCTATTCAGGGCTTATGCATCATGAAACTGCTCATGACCTCTGGAATGCACTAAAGGAACAATTCGGTGGCACAGATGAGGTCTTAGCAAACAACAGAGAAATCCTCGCCCAACAATATGAGACATTCTCTCATAGAAAGGGTGAGACACTGACTCAACAGTTTGAGCGTTTTTCCTATTTGATCTCTAAGCTGAAAATGGTGAAACAAGAATACACTAACAACCAGATGAATAACAGATTCCTCAGATCACTGCCTGAGAGATGGGACACATACACTATTGTCCTACGCTCTAGTGCAAATCTGGATAGCCTATCTCTCACCCAACTTCATGGGAAACTGCTTACATTCGAAAGAGAGATAGAGCAGAAAAGGAAACTGTTGATCAACATCTTCATCATCATCATCATCATCATCATCATCATCACCATCCTTAATCTTAAATGGCTCGCTCTTTGATTCGTTGATCTTTAGTAGTATCTTCTTATTCTTCTTCTCAAGCTCCTCTATCCTCTTCACCGAAGCCAACACCAGCTCATTTTGACTAGTAAGTGCAGGGTGGGCTCGGCCTAGAGCTCTTTTATACTGGGCACTTTTCTCGCTGAGCTGCATGATCTACTTTACCTGAGTTGCATTCACCTCCATCATCTAGTGTAGCTGAATAGCTCTTAACTGATCGGTGGCAAGCGGCCTTAGCACAATGCTGTTGAGGTTAGCAAGTTGTTCCTCTAACCCGATATTGGGTAGAGTGGATCCAGCTGTGAATGTGGATTGGGAGGGGGACCAGCTTGGTGAGTGGTGGTGGTAGTGGTGGATGTGGTGAATATGGGAGGTGGAATCAAAGTGGGATGTGGTGGAGTGGTTGTGGTAATGGTGGTGGGAGGAGTGATAGTAGTAATGGGAGGAGCGGTGGTGGTAGTAGATCTGGTAGTGGTGGTGGGAGGTGTGGTAGTGGTGGTGGCTGGAGTGGTATTGGTGGTGGCTGTGGCAGTGGTGGTGGCTGTGGCAGTGGTAGTAGAAGAAGATGTGATCAAAGTAAACCTAGGCCTCTTACTCTTCTTCCTATGGGGATGGGCCATTCTCTTCTTCCTGGAGCCCTTTGCAATTGGTGCTCCCTATTGGTTGCCGGGCTGGTCAGGGGTGTAAGTAGGATCAGCAGGGTCAGTAACATCAGCAGCAACACCCCTCAACTCAGCCTGGTGTCTGCCAACCGCCTCTATCCCTCTGTCTGTGGCCACAACTTGGCTTCTAACAATCCGAACTAGAGGCTCATCATCCGACTCCTCATCCTCATCTATCAAGAAGTCTTGGTGGAAGGCAGCCCTTTCTGTTCCGCCATGTGCCTCACCACCTTGACCCTGATCATCATCGTCGTCATCGTCTTCGTCTTCATCTGTGGGTGCCATGATGGGCCCAAGAACGGAGTCACTGTCATCATGATCCCACTTCCTGCGAGTGGGCGCCACATACTCCTCGTTGGCCAAATGACCAAATAGTCTCCTTACAAGGGGATTTACTTGCTTCCCCCGGTAGACCTTCATCCTACCTAATGTCGTATCATCCATAACCTCTAAAACCACAACATCATCTTTGTCCTTTGGCAGCAAAGGAAGCTTCTGATCAATGATCATCTGTAGAAATCTTGGGTACATACAGAACCCTTCCTTCCCCTTTGCCTCTATGTTCTCGATCATATACATGAAAAGCATATGGGAGAAACTGAACGGTGGTTCAGCACCAGAGCAACATATGCATTCTTGATTTTATCTGACATCTCATCAAATCTGTCTCTCCTCAACGCAATGCACTTGAGGATGATGTGAGCAAAGTACTTAAACTTGGGGCACATGTTGCTCTTGTTGAGCACACCTGCGTTGATGTCCCCAGCGTACTTCATCCGTTGAAAACATCCCTGAATAGTCAGGGGATGTAACTTGGTTAGGTAAGTACCATCAGCACCTAGATCCAAAACTCTCCTGAGATCGTCTTCTATGATCTCTATCTCCTGCCCGAAGATAGAGCTCCTAATGCAGTGAGGCTCAACAGATAATTCAACTGAAGCACCTTCCTAAAAGGCCTGTTGTATAGACCTGTAGGGTGTGCAGGGAGTAGAGCTATCCTTGTAGATCCTCGACCTACGTATAAAGGCTATAATCCCAGCGAACTCAACGGTGTTCCTGGAAGTAGCATTGAGATGAGCACATATATTGTGTTTAGTGCTCATAGTCCACCTATCAGCCATGTTGCTACAAAATAAGACACATATACGTTAGCTTTATGCATAACAGAAGGTAGTTGGAACTAAGCTGTTTTGATCATACTAGTTCAGTCATGCAACTGAACCATATGACTGGGTTTTAGTCGTACGATTGAGTTCAGTCGTACGATTGAGCCTGCGGCTGAGTTCAGTCGTGCGATTGAGTTCAGTCGTACGATTGAGCCTGCGGCTGAGTTCAGTCGTGCGATTGAGCCTGCGACTTAGCTTAGACGTATGCTAACCCATGCGGTTGAGTCCGTCGTGTGACTGAACCCATAAACATAATTCATACGTGCGATTGAGTCGCTCGCATGACTCAATCGTGCGACTGGAGTTCATCAACGTGACTATTTATATTCTACACTGTTGAATACCGTAGAATTAAATCTTTGTCAAAACATGATATTAGCCTTCGTGTTTAGACGCATTAGACTCACAGAGACTCGAAATAACACTTAACGTCCTTTAAATCAACATTATGTCCAGTTAAGTGGTCTATTATTAAGATTTGGTCTCGGTTCTTGATTTTAATAGAATCGGCCCTTAGGGTTCGAATAAACCGATCATTAGGGTCTATTTCAGTCTCACAATACATGTAGATGAATGAGGAATCAGTTAGGATCACAATCAGTATGTAAGAAACAGGCAAATGAAATTTTGGCAGAGTATGTTTGTATTGGCGATTTCAAAGGGCTTTGAAGGGTGGTAAGTGTTACGATCGACTGACTCCCTTATTTATACTATTTTAAATTTCAGTCATGCAACTAGACCCATACTCATGTTCTAGTCGTGCGACTGAGCCCATACTCATGCTCCAGTCGTGCGACTGGGGTTCAGTCGTGCGACTGGGGTTCAGTCGTGCGACTGGGGTTCAGTCGTGCGACTGGGGTTCAGTCGGGCGACTGGGGTTCAGTCGGGCGACTGGGGTTCAGTCGTGCGACTGGTATCACTCGTGCAACTGGCTCATACTTCTTCATTCATTCGTACGATTGGTTCAGTCTTGTAGTCCAATCGCATGGTTGTCCCATACTCATGGTCCAATCGTGTGACTGGATCATACTGATGGTTCAACCATGCGATTGGCTTATCCTTATGATTCATTCGTACGATTGGTTCATCCTTATGAGTTTGAACTCTTTCACTTTCAAACACTTAACATTTTAATATTTTATAAACATTTTGATCTTTTAACACCATTTGATCACCTCAGACGTGATCTTTTAGTTTGGAACCGATTGGTCACCTCAAACGTGATCATTTTAATTTAAAACTGATTGGTCACCTCAGACATGATCCTTTTGTGAAGTCGGTTTTTTCAAGATCTATAAACATCCGAGCATGTTCTTGACGGAAGGATAAACATCAAACCAAAAGTCAAACAATAATACGAACTATAATTGAATGGTTTCATTGATAAGACCTAACGATTACAAGCTCGTTACAACATAAGAATCAAGACTCTTGGCAAGGGGAAGGTCGAGCATGATCTCCCCTCTCATCCGGCAGCCCTAGGCTCCGGGCAGACTTCCTCTCAATCCTTCCTCTCTACACATCGAAACTGGTATATATAGGCCTCGGCCCATATTAGATGCGACTGGGCCCATTCGTGCGATTGGACCATGTGTATGGTTCAATCGTACGACTGGACCATGCGTATGGTTCAATCGTACGACTGGACCATGCGTATGGTTCAATCGTACGACTAGACCACACTTATGGTTCAGTCTTATGAATGTCCCAATCGCATCTCTCAGTCGCACGGCTGGTCCATTAGCATGGCTCAGTCGTATGACTGAGTGTCATTCGCATATGCTCCTGCGAATGACCCAGTTTCATGTGTTCACAACATATCAGGTGTATAACATTAAGCCTAGACTATTCGACAAGCGACGGACACACTATATATGACTATATATGCTCCAACAAATTCCCCCTTGTACGTTGCTTGCGAATAGTAGATAACACCTCTTACAATCTTCAGTCAATCTTTGCTCTGGTTGCCAATAGAATCAAACGAAAACCATATTAGCCAACGTTGCCGATCCGTCAGGTTACTACCACATCCCTGAAATTGAATTTAGGCACAATAGCTTTCGTTTACTTTGCAGAACACCATCATAGCAGCATGATTCCCCATATGATTGATTTTTCCAGATAATGATACGAACAGTTTTCCATTGCTTCAATCTTCACACAGGCTAAACGGATTAACATCACCACCTGCAGAAATTCCCCCTCACGTTCAGCATATCCCAATATATAGACATTGTGCTCTCCTTGCATCTTGACACGGTGTATTGGGCAAAAGGTTGAAGGTTCCAATCCACAACTGACAATATCAACCAAATCAGCACGCACGAAGATTCATCATCGGAAACCGGTTCACATCATCACTTTCTGATTGCGTCTTCACTTTCTATATACAAGGATTCCCCCTAAGAAGCAAAATCCATTCTGTGTGGATAAATATAACTTGATTGGCCCATAAGTAGTCAGATGCTCCTGACTACCCCACAAAATCAGCACCAACTGCTGACATCTTCTCTTCTCTCTTTCGTGTTCCAATTACATTCACCTATTCTGGAAATCCGACGAATAATGGGGTACACATCAAACTTATTTGACAAATGAACCTCTGGGTGAATATGCTTTGCTCATCTTCAAATCCGTGCAAGAAGCTGTTCCAGACTCTTTTTTTTAGTCTGGAACAAATGCGAATGAGTCAATGCGGATGGCTCATTCGTGCGATTGAACATACGACTAGTCCAGTCGCACGACTGAACATACGACTAGTCTAGTCGTACGAGTGGCTCATTCGGATGGTCCAGTCGTACGAATGGTCCATTCACATGGCCCAGTCGTACGAATGGTCCATTCGCATGGCCCAGTCACGTGAACGGGTCTGCACGCAGATTTTCAGATCTGCAGCCGCCAGGGCTGCCCAAAACCCTAATCTGATGAACTCAACATGAATCGAAACAAAGTAGACATCATCAGATTCAAAAGGGTGACAGGAACATGGTTTCGAATTCGATTTCAACATAGAGGCAACACACGTAACAAGATCTGAGCAAAACACGAAGAACACGACGTGGGTTTAACGTCAAGATCTCGGGTTGCTAGAATGATAGTTAGATCATTCCAGCAGTAACCAGCTCTGATACCAATTGTGAAGTCGGTTTTTTTGAGATCTATAAACATCCGAGCATTTTCTTAACGGAAGGATAAACATCAAACCAAAATTCAAACAATAATACGAACTACAATTGAATGGTTTCATTGATAAAACCTAACGATTACAAGCTCGTTACAACATAAGAATCAAGACTCTTGGCAAGGGGAAGATCGAGCATGATCTCCCCTCTCATTCGGCAGCCCTAGGCTCCGGGCAGACTTCCTCTCAATCCTTTCTCTCTACACATCAAAACTGGTATATATAGGCCTCGGCCCATATTAGATGTGACTGGGCCCATTCGTGCGAGTGGATCATGCGTATGGTTCAATCGTACGACTGGACCATGCGTATGGTTCAATCGTACGACTGGACCACACTTATGGTTCAGTCTTATGAATGTCCCAATCGCATCTCTCAGTCGCACGCCTGGTCCATTAGCATGGCTCAGTTGTACGACTGAGTCTCATTCGTATATGCTCATGCGAATGACCCAGTTTCATGTGTTTACAACATATCAGGTGTATAACATTAAGCCTAGACTATTCGACAAGCGACGGACACACTATATATGACTATATATGCTCTAACACCTTTTAATTTAAAAACTGATTGGTCACCTTAGACGTGACCCTTTTTACTAAGTGATTCACAGATTACATCCAGTTGTATAGTCCGACATCTATGCAACCAAAGACTAGAAAGTAGAAAATAACTTAGAAATTTAAAAGAAAAATAAGACATATTTTTGTTCTTTTGGGTTTGAGCAGAAAACCTTCAAGTTAATTTGATCATTTCTGGAGCGATTCATTATGGAATCATACACGTATATCTGAATCATTTGGGACCTTTTAACAAAACATTTTGATGCTAGATTCTTTTTTTGTCCGAGTGTCAATAGCACTTTGAGGAAATCATACTACAGCTATAAGATACACACTTGATTTGACTGTCAAGAGTTGTAGCCATGATGATTGTTAGTATATTTGTCCACTTAAATCCATACATAGATTTTTGACTCACATTGATGATGAGTTAAGTTTGATTATTTCAACAAGCATTATGGATCCCACACTTATATGGTAATCAACATTCCTTAGGAGATTTTTGAGCAGTCTACGAGTATATTTCAAGAAGAAACTATTCTAAGAGCTTGCAAAGAAATGCCAGCCTCAGGTCAGTGCCATCATATAGCAGAGAGGCGCAAACACCAATGAATTCTAGAATATTTAGGTTATGCTAATCCTCAGGTCAGTGTCACCGCACAGTAGAGAGGCACACAACCTATCTTCTTGTTAGAGCATTTATTTTTCTTTTTCACAAAACGCACCAACAACGTTAGTCATTAGCTTGATTGCATTTAGCATTTTTCCATGTGCTTTGCTCATCTTTATGGTCATCCGCACACATTTGTGGCGTTTATTTTGCTCGTCATCCCTTATTGGAAATACGCTGAATGTGCTTACCAGGGATAAGATAGGAACCCACAGCAAGTTGAACAACTTAGTTTAATCTTAGTTCACCAATGAAGTCTACTCATCTATTGTGTTGAATTTACCGACACATCATATGATAAACTAGCAACCTCTAGGTCTACTTTCTCTATGTTACCTCAATAGCAGACTAGTTTTACTATCATATTTCCTTCTGTCTGCTCAGACTTATCCTTTGAATTTAGCATATTAAACAGTTAAATCCTTTTACAGTCCCAAACAATTTGTTCCCTGTGTACTATCATTTTCCATAAACGTTGAATCATAATCACAGATTTGATTTCATTTCTTTTAGCTAACCTGCCCTGCCCCCTAATTTTTTTGAGAAAATAAATACTGCAATTTAATACTAACCTAAAACTATTCTTCCCCTAATATACTAAAACCGAAAATCTTTTTGTGTTTTTTGGATTTTAATAGACAGGAAAATAAAACAAAATAACTAGTAAACTAAGAACCTAATTTTCGGACTATGAACTGTCGTCTTCTTGAATCACATCACATTTCTTTCTCATGCCTTAAGCGGTGATCTAACTTCTTTAATTTCCAAGAAATAAAACATGTCCCCTTTTGATTTGTATGACGTTGAAAAAGGAGAGACAATGTAACACCCGGATATTTTAAAAACAAAGACAAGAAATGAAGAATAAAAGAAAGAAAAGCAATAAATCCCAAGTGGAGGACTAAAAGTGTCCAAAAGGACAAAATCTTTGAAAATTTGGTGTAAAGGTGGGCATGGCCCCCACCCTCTTTTCACATCACTTTTCACTTCGGTTTTAAAAGAGAGAGAGAGAAAGGAAGAGAGCAGAACTCTTGGCTAAAGAAAAGAAGAAGAAGAGAAATTGAATTCAAGATAAGAATTCAAGGGTTTTAAGTGTTTATGACGGGTTTTATCTCGGTTACATGCTTATGTGCTTATATGCTTGTGTGTGTCCGTGTGTGTGTGTGTTTTGGTGTATTTTTTGGTGTTTAAACTCATTTGCAAGCGGGTTAGATGGAAGAAACACCCAAGTTGCATCAGGTGAGTTCTAGACCCTGGTTTTACTTGTTTTAAACTCTCTTTGGGGCTAAAAATGTATTATAATGATTTTACAATGTTTATGTATGTTTACCCGTATGTGTTATGCATGTTGGATGATGATTTTTGGAGGCTTATAGGTTGTTCATGTTTAGAATAGCCTTGGTAAGCTTAGAACATATAGGTTTGATGATTGGGTTCGAAAACATCCTGGAATCATGTTGCATAGATGGTTCATGCGCCTGAACAGTAGCCCATGCGCCTGAAATTTGCCTTAGAAATGATAAGTGTATCCCATGCGCCTGAACAGTAGTCTATGCGCCTAGAAATATTAGTCGGATGATTAAGTGTAGGTGCATGCGCCCGAATAGTGCCCATGCGCCCAAGTGGCCCATGCGCCTAAGTGTCCATGTGTCCGAATGACCCATGTGCTTAAGTGTTCATAAGCCTGAATAGTGTCCATGCGCCTAAATTGTTCATGCGCCTAAGAGTTAAAGCTATTAAGTGTTGACTGATGCGCTTGCATAGTAATAAAATGCCAAAACAGGGCTCATGCGCCCAAATAGTGTCTACGCGCCCAACACTTAGAATTTATTACAGAATTCTTGGGAGTTTGTGCTCTTAGGATTTTGACCGAGGTTTGACTAGGGTTTATTAATGATGGATTCCATGCATGATTATGATTGTCTTATGATTGTTCCTTATTATTATTGCTATTATTATTATTACTTATAGTGTGTGACTTTACGTGGTATGTTTATTATCGTAACGTAAAGTATATTGTAATATTAAAGAGAAAAAGCAATAAAGAAGAGAGGAGGAACATTAATAAGATGTTAACAAGTCTTGCAAGCTTACAGGGGGTACACGACCGTGTTGTCGTTAGCTCAATTGTGCTGCGGGTTAGCTACCCTATTATGCACACAGGGCCAGTCATTGAGATTGGCAGAACCTCTGTAGCGTACCCTAGGTGGTTGGGTCAGCCTTATATACAGTAAACAGAACCCACTTGAGGGATATAGATGGCCCATCACCATTTTCATCATGCATATAGTTTAGGGTATTACTCATTGGTCCATACAGATAGTGAATGATAAAGATAACAGAATATAGAGTAAATAAGGCATACAGTAAAGAGAACGAACAGTATCTGTTCATATAGTTAATGCGTGCTCACATACAAAGTAAAGAGTTGTATTTCACAGAAAGAGTATTTTCCATATACAACCATCCTCTAAAACGCTATAAGATTCAAACACTAACTTTATACATTTTCAGTTGGCAGGTAATTATTGCTGAGGATGGCACGAGGGTGAAGCTACTCGGCAGGGAAAGACTGACATCCATTCGTATTTCTTATTGCTATTGTTTTGTAATACAATTAAACAGTTCTTTTGTAATCGATTAAACAATAGTGTATTGCTTAACAACAGTCTTCTAATGAAATGAATGGCTTTTGTTAAAATGATTCCGCTGCTTAAGTTGTAAACTTATAATGTTTTAAGGTATTTAATGCTTGAATGACCGACTGTGAGGTCTTCGGGAACAGGGCCTTACAAGTTGGTATCAGAGCCAAAGTTTAAGAGAACTGGGTTAAATAAAATTTTTAAAACCTCACTGAAAATGGGACAAATGGAAGGATGTCAGCCCAAGTAGCTACGTGCCATCAGGTATGTCTTTTCTTAATGATAACCGGTATTATATGCGCATGCTATTTGATTTATGTGCTCTTAGTAGATTTAGATACTGACTAAGTCAGGATAGGAAATGCTTGGGGTATGAAGAGTAAAGTAAGTGGCTAATCACAACTGGCCATTGTAATTAGGGACTTACTATACTTGACATAAACTGAGTGTTACCTTGAATGACTGTGTTAGTGTTTGAATCTTATAGCGTTTTAAAGGATGGTTGAAGAAAAATCTTCCAAAACTCCTAGAGGCAGAGGCCGTCCACGGGTGACCAGGAGTAGTGCTAAGACTCCTGAGATGAACCATGAGAACCCGGAGGTTCATGGCAGGAGTGAAGAGAATGAGAATGCTAGTCTGAATGCCTCAGCTAGGGAGGCGATTGCTGATGAGGTACACCAGGTCATGCAGACAGTCTTACCGTTTGTAGTGACTGAAGTCATCAGGGCTATGAGAGGCGAGGAGAGGAAGGAGAAGGAGAATAGAAAGGGATCAACAGGGAAGGGAAGCAGAAGGGAGGAGGAACGACCAGAGCCTGAGGCTGTGTTGTCTGATGAAGAGGAGGATGATGTAGTGGGAGCAGCAACTGGAGGATGCAGTTATCGGGCATTCCAAAGGTGTAGCCCCCGACCTTCGATGGCAATGGCAATGCTGATGCCGCTCACCGCTGGGTGGGGGAGAAGGAATCCGTCTTAGAGATCAGTGAGTGTCGCGAAGACCAGAAGGTGAAGTTCGCAACTCACTCTTTCGTTGATTCAACGTTGTGTTGGTGGGACAATATTGTCCAACCTGAGGGTACCAGAGCCATCAGGAGATGCGATGAGAGGAGTTTAAGAAGTTGGTTATTCACGAGTTCTGTCCTCACCGGAGATCGACAAGCTCAAGAGGGAGTTCTTGCAACTTGAAGCGGGAACCATGACCCACCAGCAATACACTAGTAAATTCAATGAGATGGCGAGGCTGGTGCTGGATCAGGTGACGCCAGTATCAAGGAAGATCAAGAGGTACATCCAAGGACTGCCGGCTGACATTCGCAGGCACCTAATTGCTGCTCAGCCAGGTACCTTTCGATTGGTGGTGGATTTGGCGGGCAGGCTGTATGATGAGTGAGGGAGACCGTTTTGGAGGTAAAGAAGACGGGTGGGGATGGTAAGAACTGGAATGGGAAGAGGTTTGGACATGGTGCTTTTACTCCAAACAACAAGAAGGTGAAGGTGGATGACCGTAGGGTGTCGTCAAGAATGGGAAGAGTTTTATTTCCACTACTGTCTATGCTAAGTGGCCTGTTGGTAGTAGAAATGTCAATGAACCATTCGATGTAGAAACCGTTATTAATAAGTCCACTAGAATTACTAATGTGATAGAGGACTGTACTATCAAACTAGAAGGTCATAGGTTTGTTGCTAGGTTACACGTGATGCCCCTAGGTGGATTTGATGTAGTACTAGGGATGGACTGGTTAGCAACCTATGAAGCAAACATCGTATGTCGTAAGAAAATGATTCGATTAGTTGCGCCTGATGGGAGTGTGGTTACGATTTATGGAGATCGCGTTACTAGGATCCCGAAGATGATTTCAATGGCGGTGGCAGGGAAGTGCATGAGACGTGGAGGTAGTGCCTATTTGGCCTACGTAAAAGATGTGGATGCGTCGGTACCACAATTATCTGAGGTGCCAGTGGTGTGCGACTTTCAGGACGTATTCCGGGAAGACTTACCCGGCGTGCCACCGGATCGCGAGATTGAGTTCCAAATTGATTTGGTACCCGGTGCTCAACCCGTTGCCAAAGCACCATATCGATTAGCTCCTACTGAGATGAAGGAACTCATGAGCCAATTACAGGATTTGATGAATAAGGGATTCATTCGACCGGGTTTCTCTTCGTGGGGTGCTCTGGTATTGTTTGTAAAGAAAAAGGATGGAAGTATGCGGATGTGCATCGACTACCGAGAGCTGAACAAGTTGACGGTGAAGAATCGGTACCCCTTACCATGAATTGATGATCTGTTTGACCAGCTCCAAGGTGCTAGTTGGTTCTCGAGAATAGATCTACGATCTGGCTACCATCAATTGAAGGTGAAGGAACAAGACATTCCTAAGACAGCTTTCCGTATGCATTATGGACACTACAAGTTCCTCGTTATGTATTTTGGTCTAACTAACACGTCAGCTGCCTTTATGGACTTGATGAATCGGGTATGCCGTCCGATGTTGGATAGGTCAGTGATTGTGTCATTGATGATATTCTAATCTACTCGAAGAGCGAAGAAGAGCGTGCCAGTCACATTCGGGAGGTGTTGGAGACATTAAGAAGTTAGAAGTTGTATGCCAAATTCTCTAATTGCATGTTCTGGTTGCACGAAGTTCAATTCTTAGGCCATGTGGTGAATCCTGATGGAATCATGGTAGATCCCGCAAAGGTGGAGGCAGTGATGCAATGGAAGTCTCCGAAAACGCCATCCAAGATTCATAGTTTCTTGGGGTTGGCGGGATATTATTGAAGGTTCATTCAAGACTTTTCCAATATCGCTTCTCCACTAACCAAGTTGACCCGAAAGGATGTAATGTTTATATGGGGTGAAGCTCCAGGGCAGGCTTTTGACGAGTTAAAGGCAATGTTGACTCAAGCTCCTGTTCTGTCATTACCCGAGGGAAGCGAGGATTTGGTGGTTTATTCAGATGCTTCCTACTCAGGGTTGGGGTGCGTATATGCATCTCGACAGTTGAAAGTTCATGAGGTCAATTATCCCACTCATGACTTGTAGCTAGCGGTCGTGGTCTTTGCATTGAAGATTTGGAGGCACTATCTCTACGGGACGAAGTGCACCATTTTCACTAACCACAAGAGCTTGAAGTACTTCTTCGAGCAAAAAGATCTGAACATGAGGCAGAGAAGATGGTTGGAGCTCATAAAATATTATGATTGTGAGATGCATTACCATCCGGGCAAAGCCAACGTGGTGGCTGATGCTCTTAGCCGAAAGGAGAGGCCCGAGCCAATTCGGGTGAAAGCATATCAACTGATCATGACCTCTGATGTAATGAAGTAAGTCAAAGAGTTTCAAGATGAGGCACTGAAAAAAGATCATCTTAAATCTGAAAGGATGAGAGGTCTGGTTGGGAAATTGGGTGAAAACACACTTGGTGTTAAAACTCGATTTGGACGGGTATGGATTCCTCATTTCGGGGATCTACGTGTGAGGATTATGGATGAAGCTCACAAGACTCGATACTCCATTCATCTTGGTTCCACAAAAATGTATCAAGATATGAAGAAAGATTATTGGTGGCCGGGTATGAAGCGTGATGTGGTGGAGTATGTGAGTAAGTGCCTTACTTGCTTACAGGTGAAGGCCGAACATCAAAAGCCGTATGGGAAGATCCAACCTTTGGATATACTGGAATGGAAGTGGGAGCACATCACCATGGATTTCATAACGAATTTGCCACGTACTCCGAAAGGGTATGATGCCATATGGGTGATTGTCGACCGTTTGACGAAGGGTGCTCACTTTCTACCGATCTGTGAGACATATTCATCTGAGAGGTTGATGGATCTATTCATCAGGGAAATTGTAACTCGTCACGGTGTGCCGGTGTCTATTGTGTCTGATCGTGACACCCGGTTTACATCTAAATTTTGGAAGAAATTCCACGACACCATAGGGACGAGGTTACCTATTAACACGACTTATCATCCCCAAACTGATGGTCAGTCAGAAAGGACCATTCAGACATTGGAAGACATGCTTCGGGCATGTGTGATTGATTTTGGGGGAAGTTGGGATGACCACTTACCGTTAGCTGAATTCTCGTACAACAACAGCTATCATGCCAGCATTGGTATGCGACCATACGAGATGCTATATGGTAGGAGATGCGGAACACCTGTTTGTTGGGGTGATATTGGTCAGAAGGAATTGGGGAGCGTCGTGGTCATTGGGGCTACGACCGAGAAGCTTGAGTAGATTAAAGCCTTCATGAAGGTAGCTAAAGAGAGGCAGAAGTCGTATGCCAATAAACGACGAAGACCGATCAAGTTCCAGGTGGGTGACTGGGTTATGTTGAAGGTCTCACCTTGGAAGGGTATTATCCGATTCAGGAAGCGGGGCAAGTTGAACCCAAGATATATAGGCCCTTTTCGAATCATTTCTCGAGTAGGAGAGGTGGCCTATAGGTTGGAGTTACCAGATGAGTTAAGTGGGATTCACCTGACATTCCATGTATCTCATCTGAGAAAGTGTTTAGCTGATGAAGACATGATTGTTCCACTGGAGGATATTGAAGTAGACGAAAGGCTGAATTATGTGGAGCAACTAGTGGCAATCATCGATCATAAAGAGAAGAGACTAAGGAATAAAGTGGTTCCTCTTGTGCGTGTACAGTGGAAGCACAGGAAGGGATCCAAATCTACATGGGAAACTGAGGATGAGATGAGGCAGCATTACCCTATCTGTTTGAGGAATAACGTAAGGGGCTGGACTTGTAACACTCGGATATTTTAAAAACAAGGACAAGAAATGAAAAATAAAAGAAAGAAAAGCAATAAAGCCCAAGTGGAGGGACTAAAAGTGTTCCAAAGGACAAAATCTTTGAAAAGTTGGTGCAAAGGTGGGCATGGCCACCCACCCTCTTTTCACATCACTTTTCACTTCGGTTTTAAAGAGAGAGAAAGAAAGGAAGAGAGCAGAACTCTCGGCTGAAGAAAAGAAGAAGAAGAGAAACTGAATTCAAGGTTTTTAAGTGTTTATGACGGGTTGTATCTCGGTTACATGCTTATGTGCTTATATGCTTATGTGTGTGTCCGTGTGTGTGTGTTTTGGTGTGTTTTGGTGTGTTTTTAGGTGTTTGAACTCAAGTTGCACCAGGTGAGTTCTAGACCCCAGTTTTACTTGTTTTAAACTCTTTTTGGGGCTGGAAATGTATTATAATGATCGTATAATGTTTATGTATGTTTACCCGTATGTGTTATCATGTTGGATGATGATTTTTGGATGCTTATATGTTGTTCATGTTTAGAATAGCCTTGGTAAGCTTAGAACAGATAGGTTTGATGATTAGGTTCGAAAACATCCTGGAAACATGTTACACAGAAGGTTCATGTGCGTGAATAGTAGCCGATGCGCCTGAAATTTTCCTTAGAAATGATAAGTGTATCCCATGCGCCTGAACAGTAGTCCATACGCCTAGAAATATTAGTCGGACAATTAAGTGTAGGCCCATGCGCCCGAATAGTGCCATGCGCCCAAGTGGCTCATGCGCCTAAGTGTCCATGCGTCCGAATGACCCATGCGCCTAAGTATTCATACGCCGAATAGTGTCCATGCGCCTGAATTGTTCATGCGCCTAAGAGTTAAAGTAGTGTAACGCCCGGTTATTTTGAAAAGACGAGAAATGAAGAATAAAAAGAAAGAAAAGCAATTAAGTCCAAGTGGAGGGACTAAAAGTGTCCAAAAGGACAAATCTTTGAAAAGTTGGTGTAAAGGTGGGCATGGCCGCCCACCCTCCCTTCACATCACCATTTTCTTCGGTTGTTAAGAGACAGAGAGAAAGAGAGCTCTCGGCTGAAGAAAAGAAAAGAAGAGAAGTGAATTCAAGGTAAGAATTCAAGGTTCTTATGTGTTTGTGACGGGTTTTATCCTGGTTATATGCTTATGTGCTTATGTGTTGGGTATGTGCTCGGGTGTGTGTGTTCGGTGTTGTTTTTAGGTGTTTGAACTCAATTGCAAGCGGGTTAGAAAGGAAGAAACACCCAAGTTTCACCAGGTGAGTTCTAGACCCCGGTTTTACTTGTTTTAAACTATCTTTGGGGCTGAAAATGTATTAAAATGATTTTACAAAGTTTATGTATGTTTACCCGTGTGTAGTGTGCATGATTAGATGTTGATTCTTCAATGCTTATAGGTTATTCATATTTACTATAGCCATGTTAAGCTTAGAACATATGGGTTTGATGATTGGGTTTGAAAACATACTAGAAACATGTTACACAGAAGGTCCATGTGCCTAGATAAGGCTCATGCGCCTGAAAATGTCTTAGAAGGATTTAAGTGTAATCCATGCGCTTGAATAGTAGCCCATTCGCCTAAGATTTCCTTAGAAATGTTTAAGTACAGCCCATGCTCTTGAATAGTGGTCCATGTGCCTAGAAATATTTGTCGGACGACTAAGTGTAGTGCCATGCGCCCCAATAGTGCCCATGCGCCAAAGTGGCTCATGCGCCCAAGTGGCTCATGCGCCTAAGTGTCCATGCATCCGAATAACCCATGCGCCTAAGTGTTCATACGCACGAATAGTGACCATGCGCCTGAATAGTTCATGCGCCTAAGTGATAAATGATTAAGTGTTGGCTGATGCACCTATATAGTGATGAAAAGCCCAAACAGGGCTTATACGCCCAAATAATGCCAATGCGCCTAAGCACTTGAAAATTTTACAGAATTTTTTGGGAGTCTGTGCTTTTAGGGTTTGACCGAGGGTTGACTGGGGCTTATTTATGATGATGTTCCATGCATGGTTATGATTGTTCCTTATTATTATTATTGCTAATATTATTATTACTTATCGTATGTGACTTTACGTGGTATGTTTATTATCGTAACATAAAGTATATCATAATAATAAAGTGAAAGAGCAATAAAGAAAGAAGAGGAACATTAATAAAATGTTAACAAGTCTTGCAAGCTTACAGGAGTGACACGGCCATGTTGTCGTTAGCTCGACCGTGTTGCAGGTTAGCTACCCCATATTGCACACGGGACCAGGACCTTTGCAGCATGCCCTGGGTGATTGGCTCGGCCTTGTATACAGTACATAGAACCCTTTCGAGGGATATAGTTAACCCTTTCGATGGATACAGTTGACCCTTTCGAGGGATACAGTTGACCCTTTCGATGGATACAGTTGACCCTTTCGAGGGATACAGTTGACCCTTTCGAGGGATACAGTTGACCCTTTCGAGGGATACAGTTGACCCTTTCGAGGGATACAGTTGACCCTTTCGAGGGATATAGTTGACCCTTTCGAGGGATATAGTTGACCCTTTCGAGGGATACAGTTGACCCTTTCGAGGGATACAGTTGACCCTTTCGAGGGATATAGTTGACCCTTCGAGGGATATAGTTGACCCTTTCGAGGGATACAGTTGACCCTTTCGAGGGATACAGTGACCCTTTCGAGGGATACAGTTGACCCTTTCAAGGGATATAGATGGCCCATCACCCATTTTCCATCACGCATATAGTTGGGGTATTGCTCATTGGTCCCTACAGAAAGTGAAAGATAAAGATAAAAGTTTATAGAACAGACAAGGCATACAGTAAAGTGAACGAACAGTATTGTTCATATAGTTAATGCGTGCTCGCATATAAAGTACAGAGTTGTATTTTACAGAAAAGACTATTTTCATATACAACATATAGAAAGTATTTAATTACTTTTAAAACTAGAACTCACTCAGCAACACTGACTTTTATATATTTTCAGTGGCAGGTAGTTATTGCTGAGGATGGCACGAGGGTGAAGCTACTCGGCAGGGAAAGACTGTCATCCATTCGTGTTTTATGTTGCTGTTGTTTTGTAATGCAATAAAACAATACTTTTGTAAACTGTTAAACGATGATGCATTGCTTAACATTTCTTTTAAATGAAATGATTGGTTTTTGATAAATTATTTATGCTGCTTAAGTTTGCATAGATATAATGCTTAATGTTTTAGCTGCTGTGATTGACCAACTGTGAGGTCTCCGGGAACAGGGCCTAACAAGCAGTTAAGTGTTGACTCATGCACCTGCATAGTAATGAAACACCCAAACACGCTTATGCGCCCAAATAGTGTCTACTGCCCAACACTTAGAATTTATTACAGAATTCTTGGGAGTTTGTGCTCTTAGAGTTTTGACCGAGGTTTGACTAGGGCTTATTAATAATGGGTTTCGTGCATGATTATGATTGTCTTATGATTGTTCCTTATTATTATTGTTATTATTATTATTACTTATAGTCTATGACTTTATGTGGTATGTTTATTATCGTAACGTAAAGTATATTGCAATAATAAAGAGAAAGAGCAATAAAGAAGAGACGAGGAACATTAATAAAATGTTAACAAGTCTTGCAAGTTATAGGAGGTACCACGACCATGTTGTCATTAGCTCAACTGTTGCGGGTTAGCTACCCTATTGTGCACACAGGGCCAGTTATTAAGATTGGCAGGACCTCTGTAGCGTACCCTAGGTGGTTGGGTCGGCCTTATATATAGTAAACAAACCCACTTGAGGGATATAGATGGCCCATCACCAGTTTTCATCGTGCATACAGTTTAGGGTATTGCTCATTGGTCCATACAGATAGTGAAAGATAAAGATACAGAACACATAGTAAACAAGGCATATAGTAAAGAGAACAAACAGTATCCGCTCATATAGTTAATGCGTGCTCGCATACAAAGTAAAGAGTTGTATTTCACAAAAAGAGTATTTTCCATATACAACATACAGAAAGTATTTTATTACTTTTAAAACTAGAACTCACTCAGCAACGCTGACTTTTATACATTTTCAGTTGGCAGGTAATTATTGCTGAGGATGGCACGAAGGTGAAGCTACTCATCAGGGAAAGACTGACATCCATTCGTATTTCTTATTGTTGTTGTTTTGTAATGCAATTAAACAGTTCTTTTGTAATGGATTAAACAATAGTGTATTGCTTAACAACAGTCTTTTAATGAAATGAATGGTTTTTGTTAAAATGATTCCGCTGCTTAAGTTGTAAACTTATAATGTTTTAAGGTATTTAATGCTTGAAGACCAACTGTGAGGTCTCCGAGAACGGGGCCTTACAAACAAATTCCCTATCACGTGCCTGGATGTCCCACTATTAATAATCCAGGTATTAGTGATAGCGTTGTAGCAGACACTCTGCACATTGAAAGAAATTTTTTAGTTCAGATTTGGGACCCAAGCCTTAACTGGCTTGGGTGACCCAGAGGAATCACACATCAGCAACTTAACCCATTGTCCTTTAGAGGCTGACGGCTTATCTATCTTCTTCTTGTCCTCACTATCAGACACTATACTTGATTTTCTTTCCATAAGCCAATTTTGTGTAAGGCCTATTTATGGTATACAGACGATTGACTTAACGTTTGAAACTTTAGGTTCACTAAACTCTTAGGTGGAGTGTTAGATCCTATCTTAGAAAAACTTGGTTTTGCATCATAAATGATAGGATCAAATGTTGTGATGATCTATGAACACAATTCAAAGAAATACAAACAAAGTAATCAAATCAAACAAGATATCAAAAAAATTCACAGTTTCATTAATATCAAGCAAAGGCAATTACAAAGTAAGTAAGCAGTTTTCGTCTCTTTTACTAACTACAACAATCTAAGCTATTTATAATGAAACAAAAGGAACTAACAAAATTAAAAAACTAGTCCCTATACTATTACAAAATAGTAAAGAGACACATAAAGACAACATGTTAATCTTTTTAGAGAACTAACAATACTCCCCCTAAGATTTACATGGTCTTTATTCTTCAAAATCTTCAATCTTGTTTTCTTGTAAGCTTTCCTTCAGCTTTTATCTGCTATCTTCAACTTTCAAAGAAGTCTTATGGTTCTTCCTTTATATTGAACATTGGTTTTTTTTATACATCTCTTGTTCTTTCAAAGCATTTGCAATAGCAGACTTAAATTGCTTGCAAGAATGCTTGTTCCGGTTTAGCTTCATTTGTCTTTATCTCCAGTTTGTTCATTCTTTCCAAAGTCTCTTTAGATAGACATGAGATATCAATATTAGCATATAACTCAATAGGATTTTGACTTTCCTTTGAGTATATTTCTAATACTCTTTCCTTGAAATTCTTAAAAACTCAATGTCTTTAATATCCTTTTTAACAATGTTTGCATATGCAGGAGCCTTTTTTTAATGATATTCTTTCCATTGCAACATTCATCACATTGATGATGGAAAGGAATACTTCTTGTCTTGCTCTGCAACTTCTGGAGATACTTTCTCAAACGTTTGCACAGATAGAAAGATATATAACTTGGATGCAAAAATTTTTAGTTCAAAAGCACCAAAAAGTAATCATGTCCTCATCCCATTGTTCGAGATTTCGGACCAATTTAAGCTCAAAAGTCTGAGAGTTATAAAACCATCTGAGAGTTGGTTTTGACTTTTGATTTCCTTCAATCACTTTTATTCCAGGAGATGTAACTTTTTCAAAATATTTGTCATAAAATTCTATCATAAAATGTTCTTCTTCAGATTGTACTCCTTTGAGCTTTTTGCTCTTCTTTAAAGTAGCAAAATACTCCTTATCTTCTTGATCACATCTTGTTTTAAGAAAATTGCTTCATCTATCCAATCCCCTTCTTAGTAATTCTACCATCATCTTACCATGTTTAACATAAGATGGATTGACCAAAGGTAGTCTGTTTAACTCTTTTAAGTCTTGCATTGGAAGTTTATTGATGCTTGAGTAAAAGTGATATTCATCACAAACTGCATTTACTCTTTTTATCAAAATTGCATCACGGATCTCATCATACCTCCATGCTATTATCTTCACTTGGTTTGTAAAATCAGGAACAATCATAGCATTCAACAACTCAGCAATTGATTGTCCTTTCGGTAATACGTTCCTCACCAAGTCTCCAGTTGATCTACATTATGTCGTTGATCAAAAGATGCTTGTATGCTTGTCTTTCAGTATTAGAAAACATTTTAATCAAATCTTTTCTGCTATCATGAGCATCTGATCTTCTTGCCATTTGTTTAATCTCTTGAGGATTCAACACTCTTGTTCTTTTAGTAATCTCAAGGTATGAGGATTATCAGTATCAAGAATGATCATTTTCTTTAATTGTTTCCAGTTTCTTGAAAGTTTCTAACAAGATTCCTTAAAGAAACAGATTGTAGTCTTTTCAATTTTCTCCATGGATAATTTCTAGCTTGCAACCAGACCTCAAAGCTGGAATACTCATATGATTAGGGTCAGGATGGTGCAGCTCAGAGCTTGATAATTCATCTACATGAATACTTTCTTTAGCTCTATTCCATTCACCATGTCCCATTATAATCTTATTTGGATCAATGGGAGCAACTGACTCTGCATCAATGCATTTCTCATATTCATCATTGATTTGAGAAACAGTCATTCCATCCAAAAATACTCTATTGTACTTCATTTTCACCAGGTAGTTGTATTTATCCTCAAAATCTTGTGGAATTTCATCTTGATTTTGAATTGGTTCTTGTGCAGAAAAATTGGATACAAACTGAGCTTCATCTATGTCTTCTTCATCTAAGACTTCATCATACCAATCATCACTGAAAATTTCTTCAATGTCTTCTAAAGCTTCAATTTGTTCTTGACTGATTTGCTCTTCAATAGTTTCTTCTATTCTTTGAACTTTTGAAGAAGATTTTGTTAGAATTGTTTCAGCTACATCATCAATTTTTCTTTTTCCTTTGATCACCTCAAGAGTATCTTCAATAATCATCTCAGCACTTATCATTTGTTTTGATAAGATAGGCTGTTGTGGTTCCTTTACTTTTATTAACTCCTCTTTCAATTTTTCATTTTCATCAGATAATTTCATGAATTTTTCTTCAAGAATATCATAGTCCTTTATCATAACTCCAAAATTATTTATAACATCTTTATCTTTTGCACAACTCACAATATTTTCATCTTTCAGCAAACTTTCTTGTTTCAACTTAGAATTCTCATCATTCAACTTCTGAATTTACTTCTCAAGAGATATGTTCATCTCTTTTAGTTATATTTTCAATCTTTAATTCTTCCATCTCTTTCTCTTTATTCACATTTTCTTCTTTCAAATTTTCCATCTCATCTATATCAATTGTCTCCTCAGTTTGTACAGATACATTGTGTGTTGTACTCACTGGAATTTCATCAACACCTTCATTCATTTTCGTTTGAAATACTGGTTCAAATAGCATATCATTCATGAAATCAAAATCAAAAGTTTGATTTTATGAATCTTCTTCCTGAGCAACAGTAACTGGTTCATCTTCTTAAACATCATGAACAGAATCATCATGAATATCAACATCAGTAGCTTGTTTAGTTAAATTCTGATTTTCATTGACATTACATTCATCATTCCTTTCATCCGTAGCTTCTTGATGTGCTTCAGATGCACCATCATTACCATCATCATCATTATTATCATCATCATCATCAGTTGGTGAGCTTTCAGAATCTTCATCATCATCATCAATCACATCATCTACAACATCCTTAGTAAGATCATTTGGATCTATTGGTTCATCTTCAGATAAATGATAATGTGGTTGATTGATATCTACTTCATCCATAGATACATTCCTTATATACTCAAATAAATAAATGTTTTGAGCACCCGTGATCATAGCTAGTCTTTTATAAACAGATTCAGACATGTGCTCCAATTGTAGTTTATCACCTTCAACTCCTTCAACATATAAGTCTGTATTATCTTCATTAATAAGCTGTTAGGATCAGTGATCTACGTTTGATTGATTAGAGAGTATAGCAGCGGAATTCTAACAATGAATTAGCCAATTCACAAGAACGAAAAGATATTCAATGTAAGAACAAAACGGTTATAGATAGAGAGAATTCTGCAGATATATTCATTCAATATTCGCTTTCGTGGTAACAGAATGTCACACTTACAATTAGGTTGACACCTCTTATATAAGAGATGTGACGTCTGCTGATGTCACTTGATAGGGACATCTAACAGAATTATTCCAACTAAAACACAACTACTGAAGATGTCAAAACAGCTGACATCTTCTTACAAAAATACTAATTGTTATCAGTTACTACAACTACTGAAAAACATAAAACTACTGACACTACAACGACTGAAGAACAAGCTCTTCAGTCGTTTTACAAAACTACTGAAAGTAAAAATAAAAAACTACTGATATCACAACTACTGAAGAAGTACTCTTTAGCTGTTGTGACAACTACTGACAACTTCAGTACTTGGTCTTCAGACTTAACTTCAGACGTTTCATCAGCTGATGACTTTAGTAGATGTCATCAGCTGATGTCTTCAGTCTTTGTCTTCAGACTTTGTACACCAGTTGTTGATCTTCAGCACTTGTAGACTCTTCAGCTGTTGTACTTCAGTACTTTGGTCTTCAGCTTCAGCACTTGTGTTCTTCAGCGTTCAGCTTTAGCACTTGTGTTCTTCAGCTGTTGAGCTTCAGCACTTTAGTCTTCAGCTGTTGAAGTCTTCAGTACTTGATCTTCAGCTGTGAAGTCTTCAGCACTTGTCGAACTGCTGATGAAGCCTTCAGCAGTTGTTGTGATATCATGTGGGACTTGAAGGTTTTCTGATCTTGGCTCATAGGTTCTTTTGGTCCAACAAACTCCCCTTGAACCAATGCAGCCAAAACCTCTAATTGATTTATTTTCCCACTTATTGTTGGCAGAATGGTTGGTCTTTTTCCTTCTTGATCACTTGAGAAGATGACCCTATAAGCACTGGCCTGGGAAGAAAACTCAGAGATCTGTTTGGCAAGGTATGAATGGGAACTCTGTTTTGGGGAACTGGACACAGGTTGTTCCCCTTCATGAGATCTACTTCCCCATGATGAGTCTGTACGACTCTCGAACACAGGCCTCAAGGAGAACAACCTGTTCCTCCTTGGAGAGTTCTTCTACTCCTCCTTCAAGAAGAAGAACTCTGGACCATAGTACTCAGATAAGTACTTTACAGTCCTGCCATTCTTCAACTCCACAGTAGTACCTCCTATAGACAAATTCATCAGGATGAGTGCCCTCAAGGAGTAACTGGAGCTCATTCTTAATGTCTTCAAGCTTCATATATATAACCCCTTTTTGATCATCTTGTTTTCCAGTAAGGCTTGAGGGGTCATTTTTGATTGATGAGCCTTCTTGAATTCATCGATTATTCCCATGGTGAGACTACAATGGCAACATGATTGTAGAGTCTATTGTTTTTCTAACCTGGCCATTGTATCTATGTGGAATGGATCTTTTGTGGATTCTAGAACTCACCTTGGGGTCTGGCCATACTCTCACTCTCTCCTTCTGATACTGAATGTGTGTCTGAGAGTGTACAGCCTCTGAGCATGCCCTTTCATGGCTTGTATAGATGATGAACTGAGGAAATTTCTTGTCAACCATCTTCAGTAGTTGCTCATCGCGCTGCTTCTGCTGTTCTTCATCTTCTATCTTGACTCTAACCGTTTCCCTTTGTGAGTTAGGTGTGATCATGAGTTGACTCCTGGTTCTGGTAGCTTTAGAACAGCAAGAGTGGCAGGCGATCATCTTCATCCTCTTCTTCTTCATCTTCTTCTATCCTCAGCACCCTTCTCTTCCTTCTAGTGCATCACTGGATGATGGTTGGGTTGGTTTTTGTGGTAAAGGAATTGGTTTTGAAGGTTGATGGATGTTTGGTGGGTTTTGAGATTGGTTTGGAGATTTGAGGGGTAGGCTGTTTTTGAGTGGGTGATTGGGAAGGTTGTTCAAGCATTTTGGTTGTGAGTTTGGCTTTTGTGAGTCTTGCCATTTCAAACCTTTTTCCGGCCCCAGCCTCATCAAGTGCTTCAATGATTATCCCCTTATGAAATTGCTCAGACAAACAGATTCTGGTGGCTATAGCCAGAATGCTGTCTCTGGTCCATGAACGAATCTCCATCAGTGATCTCCTAAGTTTTGGCTATGAATCGAATCATGATCTCCAATCTCTCTTTCTCCAGCACATTGTACCCAGCCCATCTGTTTTGAATTTCCTCTACTTCCAACCTCCTGATCTCACTGTCTAGTGTGGTTGTATCAAAGCCTTGCTTGAAGAGTTGCTCAATGATTTGTCCATGGATCGGCGCTGTGTGTTTTCATCTGCATCTTTTACCAGCTCTTCCAAGGATTTTTCTTCAGCATTCGATTGATCACCAGCAATTCTTTCTTTTGTAAGTGATCAGTTGTTGTTCTTTTCCTTTTCTAACTCCTTGGTTTTCTCTTGTGCCTTCTCATCCTCAGTTCTTTTTCTTTTCTTTTCTTTCACTGCAGTACTCTCCCCCTTTTTGGATGCATTGGTGGCAGGGGGGGGTTTGTACTGCAGAAAGTTTCTTGTGCAACAACATCATCAATGAGTGGTTGTAGACTTGAGGAGATCCTCTCATCAATGGCTTTATAAACAATGTCATTGATGATGGGAGTGATGAGAGGTAGGGATTGTTGGAATACAGCAACCATCTGCTTAGGGGGGTTCTGTCCGGAGAGATAGTGCGAAAGCAGAGGCTGGAGGCTCAGTGAAGTGAGAGGGTAAAGTGTTTGGGGAACCTTCAAATGAAGGTGCCATCTGTGGGTTGGTGGGGGCAGATGGACTTACATCCTGAGACTTCTTGGCAAGTAGTTCTTGTAGTCTGCTTACCTCAGCCTCCAGGATGGTGTTGTGGGCTAGAACGTCATAGAAAAAGCCCAGGTCATCAAGCAGATGATCTGAATCACCTAACCTCCTGCTTGTAGCAGGAGCACATGCACTCGGTGTAGACCAGTTTTAGCATGTGCCCCTTTGTCTTGGAACTGGTACTTCCAGCTTCAGGACTGTGTCCTTATCAGCTGTTGCCTCTAGTGAGGTCTTAGCAATGTTACCAGCCTCATTCTGATCATGTGCTGATTCAGAAGAGGTGGCAGCCTCACTAGATGTTCTAATCTCCCTATCCACACTAGGAGATAGAACTTGGAAACCCCGGTGTGTGGCTTGTCAGAAGCATGGGGATCCTCTTCCTCAATATCTGTGGTTCTCCCCTTTGTTGGTGGTTGTTGGGGAGGAGGAGAGGCATGCAACTGAGTCAGCACGTTTGCAATGATTATGGTTGGACTTTGGGGGGCGGTTGCATGGGGAGATGGGTAAAAGCACTGTGCACCTGGGGAAGATGGTGCTCTTCGATGGCAATCTCCTCAAGTGAGGAAGATCCCAGATGTGTGGGTACCCCTTCTGTGGTGGCTGCAGGCTCCTTTTGAGAGGAATCCTGAGCGGCTGTGGCTGGTAGAGTCTCTGATACTGCTGGGGGGTTTAAGCCAGCAAGTATATCCTGCCTTGGTGGTACAGGAGCATCTTCAGGGGACTCCTCCCTGAATACTGTTTGGGGTGGGTTTGGGTTTTGGTTTAGTGGGGACTTTGGTTCTGGTGGTGGAAGCTGTGGGTTCCTGTGCTTGGGCTTTAGCATTCGGGCAGCTTCTTTGAGAGTAAGGTCTGAGTTGTGCTGGAGTATACCTCAGCCAAAACAGCTAGTGCAGGGACTCCAAGGCCAACAAGGCCATCAGATTTAATTCATCTAAAATATTGGCCATCAGAAACCTGGGATATAATGGCCATCGGTTTGCCACAGGTTCTGAGCCAAGTTCTTTATTTCTAGAAACACGATTTCAGAAAAATTTAGCGATTGGTGTTCTAGAATAGAATACAATACCTGTTGCCATTGGGATGACATTTGATCCCAAGAAGATGTCTTGGAGGCTAAGCAGACATTTACCATGTGAAAAATAAATTTCTCAGCGTCATGGAAATGTTTCTTTAAAATGGTTGTAGCCCGAAGATCACCTTCATACCCATGATTGATAAAGGACATATCTGTTGTGCCCTTTGGGTATTCAGTCACAGCGGTGGAGTCGTGTAATTAATGCCTGACGTATGATGTCGGCTGTAACGACCACTGGTTTCTGGTTGACAAGGGACCGAACAGAGATTTGACCGGTAGACTCATCAGTATGAACAAAAGCATTTGACCAGAATTGACTGAGGGATTCAGGGTAGATGGTTGGATTCAGAGAAAGGCTGTGCGATATGGGGAATCCACCATTAAGTCAATGGCATATCATATTTGTTCCAGAAATCCGACTTGGTAAGGTAAGCAACGCAGTTATGTCGTGGTTTCAGACTCATGGTCGCCATGTTTGAGAGAGAGAAGCTCAGAAATAACAGCTAATGAAACATTAGAGAAGAGGACAGGTATTTATAGGGTAGGGGTGAGAAAATGACTGAAGGGTTTGGTGTTAGTCATCAGTAGTTTTAAACCGACTGTTGACATGGTATTACCCTTTCAGAAGTTGAAACAGCTGAAGTCGTGGTTTTAGGCATCAGCAGTTAGAAAACTACTGAAGACCATGGTCTGACTTCAATGATGAAACAACTGAGGACTTGGTGTTTGTCATCAGTAGTTGTGAAACTACTAAAGACAGTGGTTTTGTCATCAATTGTTGTAAACAGCTGAAGACTTGGTGTTAGTCATCAGTAGTTATAAAACTACTGAAGACATGGTTTTGCTTTAGTTGTTTAGAATGAAACAGCAGTTGTAGAAACAACTGAAAAGAAAGTTCTCTTCAGTGGTTTTCGTCTATTCATAGCCTGTCAGCTGTTTCATATTGTCCTCACACTTACTCATCAGACTTTGCATCTGCTTTTCAGGTGTTTCATAGGACGTCGTACTTATCTGTTTGTACTGATTTCAGTAGTTTAATTACATCAGTAGTTTAGAACAGATAAAGTACTTCAGTACTTGTGAGTCATTTAGCCGTCAGTAGTATAAAAACTACTGAAGGGGAAAGAACTCATCAGTACTTATATGTGACATGGTTACCAATGATCACCAGTAATTATTAATGAAATCATCAGTAGTTGTCACTTATTCTAGCTGCAGCATACCAAGCCTTAACACAAGGTTTTGGAAAGTAGACCTATCCAAAGGCTTAGTAAAAATATCTGCAAGCTCATCAGCACTAGGCACAAACTTAGGATCAATCAGACCTTTTTCAAAACAATCCCGAATAAAGTGATGTCTGATCTCTATATGTTTGGTCTAGAGTGCTGGACTGGATTTTTGACAATACACAGAGCTGAAGCACAAACACATGTAGCAAACATAATATCTGGTCTAGAAGCTGTTACATACATCAAGGACCAATCATACATCTGTAAAGTGTTTTCATCAACAGCTTTACCTTTCTGATCTGCATCTAGTTGTGTGGTGTTGCACCTGGAGGTAGAACAGGCTTACAGTTTTGTAAATCAAACTTATTCAAAAGATCTTTTGTATATTTGATTGATGAATAAAGGTTCCATCAGCCTTTTGTTTAATTTGCAATCCTAGAAAGAACTGTAATTCTCCCATTGCACTCATTTCAAACCTCTTTTTCATTAATGTTGTAAAGTCATCACACAACTGGGGATCAGAGGATGCAAAAATGAGATCATCAACATAAATCTGAACAAGTAGCTTATGCTGATCCACCTTCTTAATGAACAAAGTTTTATCAATGGAGCCTCTAGTGAAATTATTCTTAAGAAGAAAAGTGGAAAGTGTCTCATACCAGGCTCTAGGAGCTTGTTTCAACCCATAAAGAGCCTATCAAGTTTATACACCCATTCAGGATGTTTATTATCCTCAAAACCTGGTGGTTGACACACTAAACTTCTTCTTTTATTTTACCATATAGAAATGCACTTTTGACATCCATTTGAAAAACTTTAAGATTGTGGAATGCAGCATAGGCTAAAAACAATCTGATTGCTTCTAGTCTGGCTACAAGGGGCAAAGTTTTCATCATAGTCAATACCTCTTCTTGTGAAAACCCTGTACAACCAATCTAGCCTTGTTCTTAACAATAAGCCCATTTTCATCAGTTTTATTCCTAAACACCCATTTCGTGCCTATTGCACACTTACTGGGGGAAGAGGAACCAGTTTCCCACACTTGCTGTTCTTGAACTGAAGTAGCTCAAGCTGCATGGCTTCAACCCATCCATTGCTCTCAAAGAAACATGGTATTTCTTTGGCTCTAGCTGACTGATGAAGAGAGCATAGAAGCAGAAGTTAGACAATTGACTTCTTGTTGAAACACCAGCATTGATATGACCAATAATCTGAGATATTGGGTGATCCTTCAGTTCTTGATAAACAATGAGATCTGTGCAAGTGTTTGTAGGACCTTCAGCAGCAGCAGATGTTGATGCAGACTCTTGAAACCAAGAATTAGATGGTAACTCAAAAGATGTAGAGGAATCAGAGATCTCATCAGCATTTGTTGTGGATGGAACTGCTGAAGCTACAGGAACAACAAATTTAGCAGACACAGGGCAGTTGGTCACTAAACTTGATAGGTGAGTATTGATTTATCATCATCATCATCATCAATACCACCAGGTGGAAGACACGCTGCAGAAGATGATTTATCCACATGATCTGCAACAGCTGGAGGTTGATAAGGAACATATTGCAGTATGTCCAAATCAAACAACTCCACAGGGTTTTGTGGAATCTGGTCCATAGGAGATTCATTAAACTTCATATGCAAAAAGTCTCTTCAACTATCTTTGTTCTGTAGTTGAAGAACTCTGTATGCCTTGCAAGTAGATGAATAACCAACAAAATACCCTGCATCCCCTTAGATCAAATTTTTGGAGTTGATCCTTTGTGTTGAGAATAAACAGGAAACCCAATGCTTTGAAAAATGAAATTAGAGGAGCCAAGTGATGGAGACTTCATATGGAGTCTTCATCACCTCTGATTTACTAAGACTCTATTCTGCACATAGCAAGCTGTGTTAACAGCTTCAGCCCAAAAGGTCAGTGGCAACCAGAGTCAGCCAGCATGGACCTTGCAGCTTCAATTAGGGTCCTGTTCTTCCTCTCCACTACTCCATTTTGTTCTGGAGTCCTTGATATGCTAAACTGCCTTTTGATTCCCTTTGAAAGATAGAAGTCATCAAGTGTATGGTTTTCTGAATTCAGTTTCATTATCACTCCTAATACACTTGACTGGAAGGAATACTGCTTCTCAACATACAACACAAGTGAGTAATCTTCTGAGCAACCTCATCCTTGAATGTAGAAAGAAAGTCCATACAAATCTGGAGTAATCATCCATAATTACCAGACATATTTCTTCTTTGCCATGCTCATTACTCTCACAGGACCAAATAGATCCATATGCAGTAATTGCAAGCTGGCAGTGGACTTAGGCTCTTCAATAGGAGGGAATGAGACTTTGTGTTGTTTTCCTTTTAAACAAGCAGTGCAGGTTTCATCACAGTGGAACTCCTTTATTGGTAAGCCTCTAACTAAACTATTTTGGATTAGCTGATTCATGTTTTTGAAATTAACATGACCCAGCCTTCTGTGCCACAGTTTAAATTCTTGAGAAGAGGCTTTGGAAAATAGGCAAGGATTGCCTCTGAGATCTATTTTCTTGGAAAGATCTAAGGCATACACTCTTCATGTCCTGTTGGCTCTTAGGAGAGTGTGATCATCCAACACCTTATCAATCAAATGCAGAATTTTGGATGATAGAATCCTTCAGTTCTGACTGGTGAAAAGAGCAACATGGCCTTTATCACACATTTGACTGACACTCAACAGATTGTACTTGAGATTTTCCACATGATTAACATCATCAAACTTTATTCTCCATTGGAGACAAAACCGTTTCCATGATGTAACCCCTAGCATCATTGCCAAAAGAAACAAACCCCTTCTTTCCTTGAGAGTAGTCATGAAGAAGAGAGCTGTTCCCAGTCATGTGCATAGATCCCCCACTGTCTACATACCAGATGCTACTTTGGCATGTTGAAGAACCCTGCAATTATCAACACTCAGTTAGTTTTGGAGACCCAAACCTTTTTGGTTTTGGGCCTGGTCTCATCACAGATGGTAAACTACAGGTTTATTGGAAACAACAGCCTGAGAGGAAGAATGGTGAAGAAGAGGAATCCTTTGGCTTGGATCTCCTTTTCTGTGGTTTCAACATAGGAGCATCTAATTGGTTAACTCTTCCCAATAGATGTTGAACCATCATAACCAGCTGTGTCTGATTTTGTGATAAAGCTTTCAGCTCATCAGACACATTGCCATTGGAGTTTGATAAGTTCCTATGTTGCACCTTCTTCTTCTGAGCAATCTCAGCTGTGACCTGTTTAACCCCTTCCTTTTTGGATTTCTTTATGGACTTAAGGGTTACAGGATTTGATGTTGCTGATACAAATGTGGTCTTAAACTCAGTTTTCATTTTAACCATTTTCTCTTTAATTTGCTCTTTATGTTTGAGTTTGGATCCTCTTTTGTACCAGCAATCATCTGTAAGATGATTAAACAAACCACATTGTTCACATGGTTTCTTCTTCATCTTATGTTGATCATCAACTAAAGAGGATGAAGCAACCGAAGACTTGCTCTTTAGTGCTTTGGAAGCATTGTTTGCTTTCTTGACTTCCTCTTTAGTAGTCTTCAAACTCTTTCTACTGACAGTTTTCTTCTTTTCAGTACTGGCAGTAGTTGGAGTTTGAACTTCAGGTGTTAAATCTTGCTCTCTAGTCCTTTCAGGACTTTTAGAATTAACTCCTGAGTTGATCAACTCATTGATCATGTGAGTGTTAGCAGTGGAACCATCAACATCAGCTGATAGGTTCTGAGAGGGATATGCTAACTTCTACTTCTGATTGTGCTGTATCAGAAAGTAGATCACATGATGAAATGGATTGGTTATTGCTTTCACCATCAGATTCTACCTCTGCTCTGGGAGTAAAATCTTTAGGTGGAGCAGTGTGATTGTAACCAATGCCAAACTTCACATTAGAAGTAGATTGCTTACTAAGAAGCATTTCAAAACCTTTGCATGATTGTACCCATCGATCACACTCTACCTGGGTGACTGCAAGGGTTTCCTTGAGATCTTTATACTTCTCTAGAAGTATCTCTTCCCTAGCCTTATCATCAGTTATTTGGCATTTAAGTTTGTAAATCTCATCATTCTTATCATTAAGCACAGACTCAAATTCAGCTTTGCTTTTGGAAATTATTTGTTCTAGCTCAATGTTCTTGTGATTAAAGCCACATTTGCTTCTCTAATAGATGCAAATGCGGCTATGCATGATTCAGAACATAGTTTGGCTTTTGCCTCAGAGGATACCTGTGATACCTTTGGTGTAGAGGCATTAGTGGATGAAGTATCAGCAGAATCCAAAGCCATAAGAGCTAGATTTCCAAAGGGACTTTCACCACCATGTTGACCAGCACCTGAGAACAGTTGTTCATGACCAGACAAGTCATCTGGTAAACTGCTCCAGTCAACAACTCCTGGGGTGAAGAAGCTGTGTTGTTGAGGTTGAGTTTGTTGATGAGATTGGGAAGGTTGTGGTTCAGGCAATGCTTGTGGTTGTTGTGCAATTGGAGCTTGAACATGATTTGGTTAAGGCATATAATAGCAGGGATAAGGATATGACATTTGACCCTGGGGAACAAAGTATGCAGGAGACCTAGGATGTGAATGATGACCAGAACCAGCAGTATGTTGCCCTCTGTTTTGTGGACTAGTACTAGGAAAAGTCACAAAGGGTGCAGAAGAGTTAGATCCAGTTGATCTACACTCTCTTGCAAAGTGTCCCAGCCTTTGGCATTTGTGACACCTCAACTTACTCTTGTCAAAACCAACTTTGGTTTTGCCATAGAGGCCAGGAAATTTCCTGCCAGTTCTCTTATAGAACTTCTGAGATCTGATATTAATCAATGCCATTTGGCTCAGAATATCCATCTCTTCTAGATCATCATCAGCTATTCCTTTCAAATCATCCATGATGAAGCACAGATTGTCACTATTACTGCCAGAATGACTCTCAATACCAACAAATGCATGATCAGAACTATTTGAAGAGAAATCAATATGCTCATCATAATTGCTTTCAGATGCAGCATATTCTGACTCATGACCAACCAAGGCAGTATTCCCTAGTACAAAGTCATCAGTGAGCTTTCCTGATAAGGACAGTTTCCTCTTCTGCTCTATCTCTCTTTCGAATGTAAGCAGTTTCCCATGAAGTTGGGTGAGAGATAGGCTATCCAGATTTGCGTTGGAGCGTAGGCCAATAGTGTATGTGTCCCATCTCTCAGGCAGTGATCTGAGGAACCTGTTATTCATCTGGCTATTGGTGTATTCCTGTTTCACCATTTTCAGCTCAGAGATCAAGCAGGAAAAACACTCAAACTGTTGAGTCAGTGTCTCACCCTTTCTATGAGAGAATGTCTCATATTGTTGGGCAAGGATTTCTCTGTTGTTTGCTAAGACCTCATCTGTGCCACCGAATTGTTCCTTCAGGGCATTCCAGAGATCATGAGCAGTTTCATGATGCGTAAGCCCTGAATAGATTTCATTAGGCTGTGCCATGGCCAGAATTCCATGGGCTTTAGCATCAATCTCAAACAGTTTCCAATCTTCATCAGAGTATTGTTCCTTCTTCTTCGGAACCATTTGATTGGTTTCCGAATTAGTCACCATAGGCTTATGTGGTCCATGTACCACAGATGTCCAACAACCTGAACTATTAACAGACAGGTGATGAAGCATTCTTCGTTGCCATATGTTATACTCGGTCCTAACCAGCATCGGGGGCTTGGTTGAGGAACCAGTATTGTGAGGATCATTAGAAGGAGTAGTCATCTCAGATTCAATCAAATTCAATTAAGCTATAACAGATTTAGAACAAAACACAACAACCAATTGAACCAAGAGAGATCTCAGAATAAATGAACGAAAGCGTCAGAAATTCAATAATCTATAACCAGTTCTTGCGAATATGCTAATTCAATCAAACATAGATATCAATTAGCAGTTTTAATGATCAATTGTTAGATCGATCAATGATTAACCAGCTCTGATACCACTTGTTAGGATCAGTGATCTACGTTTGATTGATTAGAGAGTATAACAGCGGAATTCTAACAATGAATTAGCCAATTCACAAGAACGAAAATATATTCAATATAAGAACAAAACGGTTATAGATAGAGAGAATTCTGCAGATATATTTCATTCAATATTCGCTTTCGTGGTAACAGAATGTCACACTTACAATTAGGTCGACACCTCTTATATAAGAGATGTGACGTCTGCTGATGTCACTTGATAGTGACATCTAACAGAATTATTCCAACTGAAACACAACTACTGAAGATGTCAAAACAGCTGACATTTCTTACAAAAATACTAAGTGTTATCAGTTACTACAACTACTGAAAAACATAAAACTACTGACACTACAACGACTGAAGAACAAGCTCTTCAGTCGTTTTACAAACCTACTGAAAGTAAAAACATAAAACTACTGATATCACAACTACTGAAGAAGTACTCTTCAGCTGTTGTGACAAACTACTGAAACTTCAGTACTTGGTCTTCAGACTTGAACTTCAGACGTTTCATCAGCTGATGACTTCAGTAGATGTTATCAGCTGATGTCTTCAGTCTTTGTCTTCAGACTTTGTACACCAGTTGTTGATCTTCAGCACTTGTAGACTCTTCAGCTGTTGTACTTCAGTACTTGGTCTTCAGCTTCAGCACTTGTGTTCTTCAGCTGTTGAGCTTCAGCACTTGTGTTCTTCAGCTGTTGAGCTTCAGCACTTTAGTCTTCAGCTGTTGAAGTCTTCAGTACTTGATCTTCAGCTGTTGAAGTCTTCAGCACTTGTCGAACTGCTGATGAAGCCTTCAGCAGTTGTTGTGATATCATGTGGGACTTAGAGGTTTCTGATCTTGGCTCATTGGTTCTTTTGGTCCCATAAGCATTTGGAGAAATCTAGGATAGATTAAGTATTTATTTCTCTTTTCCTCTTCAAGATTAAAATAAATCCATTCATTATCCATTTAGCCATGTTGAACCTTCTGTTAGTGGCTAAAGCAATAATAGGTGATGCAATGTCCACTAGAAATGAATCCCTACCTGCACTTCGTTTGGACATGCAATGTTGAAAAATGTAACACAATAGTTTTCAATGTTTGTACACTCTAGCTCTGAAGAATTGTTTCTTTGGAAAGTGATCAGGATGGCCTATTTGTAGAAAAACATCTCTATATTCAGTGAAAGTATACTCAAATAAGTCTTCTGGGTCATTTTCTCCAAGTTTAAGAGCTGTTCTGATTGCTTGTTCAAAGACTTCAAGCATTCTATCAGATGTAATGAAAGTTCTTACAACTTTATTTCCTTCTTCATCTCTTTCTATTTCAGCAGTTCTCCAGAATTTCTTGATCAATCTTGCATTAATCATTGGTCTTGCACACATAGCATAGACATATTTTGATCTTAACAGGCTCGTATCATTTCTTCACACCAATTGCTTCTCTATTTTCCTCATCCAGAAATGCAGCAACGTTATGTTTAGGCTCAAATTTCAAAGTTGCCATCTGCAAAACTATAAAGATAAAGTATATAGAACATTAAATTTTGATTAATGACTTTAATTTTTTTAATATGAGATTGCAATTTTGAATTCAATTTTGGCATATGATTTTGACTTTTGACTAATGAATTTAAATTTGTGAAATTCTTAAATTTATTCTATTTGAATTCATCATTTTATCAATTAATTATTTGAATTCTGTGTTTTTCTACTTTTTTTATTTAAATTTTATTTTTATTTTTATTCAAAAATTGAATTTGTCTATTCATCATCTTCTTCTTCCTTCAAAGAACGACAGTGCAATCTCTTATCAAAATCATTCTCAATTTCAGTCCACAAACATATGTCAAATTGATCAAAATTTGATATACATCAACAATCCAAATCAATTTTAGATATGGTTAAAATTTGATTAGTTAACTTTGAATGTTATAGTGTTCGAACGCCCGAGTAGCTGTCAATCATCATGTTTTAACCAAAATCTACTGATTTTGAATCATAAACTTACGTTTATAAACTCAAATACTATCTAACAATCAACAAGGATTTGCTTCAATCACTGATAATCTGCTAGATTAATGAAGACCGAGAGTCGATAGTTCAAAGAATTTTTGTTTTTCAGATAATTTTAAGTGTGAATGAAAAAACAAGTGTAAGTGTTCAATATATATTAAGTAAAATTTTAGACGTATGAGCACTGTTTGTGCGTATGAAACCCTAAAATTCACAAAATAATGAGACGTATGAACACTGTTTGGTCGTATGGACTCAGACGCATGAGAACTGTTCAGACGCATAAGCACTGTTTAGGCGCTTTTGCACTGTTCAGCCGCATTTGCACTGTTCAGCCGCATTTGCACTATTTAGCCGTCTGAAGTTCTTACATGTCTAACACTTGGTTAAAATCAAACTCATTCACTGTTTAGGCGCATGGGTTTGAGTGAAACGCCCAAACACTTGGTTAAACTCATGGATTTATTGCAACTATTTAGGCGCATAGGATTATGAAAAACACCCAAACAGTTGTATAAAATTCCTGAAAGTTCATCATGCTCCTATTTAGACGTATGAACACTATTTAGGCACATAAGTTGACTTTGAGTTGACTTTCATGAGTCTCACACTTGTGTTTTCAAATTCTTCCACCTGCATACTGTTCAAACACATTAGTAATATTTTATACTAATATTTAAACATGATATGCACAATTTGAATTTCCTAAAATTTACATTTTAGCCCTTCAAATTTAAACTTTTTACATTTTGCACACTCAAATTTATTTTTCAACAATTTTTTTAATTCTTAACTTGTTGTTTAACTTTTGAAAATTTATCTTCCCCTTCATTTTAGTCTCTAAAAACATAATCAAATCTCTATTCTCAACTTTCAGAGAAGCATTTCCACTGCACTTTTATATAGGTTCATATTATCATTTTCAAAAGTTTCATGATCACACTCACATATACTTTGAATATATAGCATTATTCTTTCAATTCAACTTTCTTTTATTTTGATTTTCTGAGGAAAAAAACTCTTCCATTTATTACTGTAAGGCCCCATTTCCGGGACGCTTACATTTGGATCCTCATCGCACATAAAACATATAATTATATTTGCCTTACGAAAATATTGTAGCGGAAACATAAAAAATAACTTTTCATATCATTACATATGCTTTTGCAAGTTAATACAAACGTTCATTTCAAAACATCATTTGTTCACATTACCATGCAAAAACATTAACAAACGAATGCCATCCAAAAGAGTTGAGTAGCCACCTCGTGCCATCCTCAGCAATGTTTACCTGCCAACTGGAAACGTATAAAAGTCAGCGTCCCTGAGTGAGTTCTAGTTTTATAATAAAACATACATTTCAATCGTTAAAACTGTTCTTTACTTTCTTTCAGAATCAAACTGCACTTTTCATTCGTTCGTGATCATACATCATACGTACATACAGATAATATCATTATTATCATCCATTGCATTCGTTAACTTCATCCATTTTATACGTCCGTCCTTTCGAGTCTGTTGCCACAACAAGGCTGCTCACCTCATTAACAATCACAACTATTTGCACACTATCCGAGTCTTTTGCAACCATAGGGTTGCTCAACCCAATTGCCACTTTCAATGATAGCATGCTATCCGAGTCTGTTGCAACCATAGGGTCGCTCACCTCATGGAAACTTCACGATAGCTCGCTATCCAAGTCTGTTGCAACCATAGGGTCGCTCACCCCAATTGCCACTTTCAATGATAGCACGCTATCCGAGTCTGTTGCAACCATAGGGTTGCTCACCTCATGGCAACTTCACGATAGCACGTTGTCCTAGTCTTTTGCAACAACTGGGTTGGTCACCTCAAATATGTGCTTGCAAGCCTTCCCTTCGTTCATTCATCATTCAATAATGCATGCATTCTTACTTCGTGTTCCTGTTTCACTATCTTTCACTTTACGTTACATAATACTTTATCATTCATTAACATGATACGTAAAGCCACAAGAAAGATAAACATACATCATCATAAGGAACATATCATACAATCATACATAAACACCAAACATCATCAATCATAACAGTTATGACTTCAAAAAGTCAACTTACATAGCCCCCGAGAACCTCCCAAGTCAAAGCTTACATTACACTTTTTCCGCAAAAATCAGAAAATATTCTAAGTCCTTAGGCGCATGGGCACTATGCAGGCACATGGGGAACACTTAGGCGCATGGGCAACTTTTAGGCGCATGGGCACTATGCAGGCGCATGAGTACCTAGGCGCATGGGAATCCTGGACGTCTGGACACTTAGTCAGTTCCAGCCCAATTCTAGGCGCATGGGTACTATTCAGGCGTATGAACTTAGGCGTATGGACTAATCAGTCGTGTTGATACATGTATGTCCCTAGATCATGATATGAAATGTAATAGATCTTGTTTATCTGATTTTGATGTAATTTGATATGATTAATGAAATGATATTGATTGTTTGTAATTTGTAATGACTAATATTTCATTAATGAGTAGATATTGAATTGGTTAATTAGGATAGTAGTTGTGTGAATGGTTACACATAATGTTATTAATTAATACATTCAAACTTAACATAATGAAGTTCTCATGCGAATGGCCCATACGAATGGACCACACGCATGAATAACTTCATACGATTGACTCAGTCGCACGACTGAACCAGGAGACTGGATCAGTCGTATGATTGACACATAAGATTGACTCAGTCGCACGATTGAACACTTAGTCGTGCGGATGGATCAACCGCATGGTTCAATCGCACGACTGAACCATGCTTATGATCCAGTCGCCCGAATGAACGATACTAACCTATAAATACAATCTAATTCGTGAAAAACGTAGAGCATTCATTCACTACGATTCCAGACGTACCCTAGCCGTCCAGAAGCCTCCCAATTCGTTCTCCAAGTTCATAGAACACATTAGGTCGATTTCCAATCGATGTCTAACGTTAGTTTCAATTCTTTATTGATTCTTCGTGTGTCTCACTGATTGGATCTCCAATCAAATAGGATTCCGCACTATTTGATCTGGTTTACACACTAATCACTAGGTATTTCCTTCAAATACCAGGTCCTAACAAGTGGTATCAGAGCTTTGGCTCTTGATTACGTGTGATTCAATCCAGATTGATAAAAAGCTTGTGTTTTTGCACTAAAAAATTCAATCTTTTGTGTCAGAAGTGATCTTGGACGTTCCCTGCTCAACAAAGTTTGGTTTCTACGGACTTAGGCGATTAGACCTTGCGAAAGTTCGAATTTTTACGTCTAAAACACGTTTAACCTAGAAATTTTCACAAAACAGCAACTTGAGTCGCACGAGTGAGCCATTCGCCCGACTGGACCTCATTCGCATTGCTCAGACGTGCGATTGGACATAGTCGCATCGCCATTCGTACGATTGAACCATTCGTTCGCAGTGTTCATACGCATCAGCTTCATTCGCACGACTGAACCAATCGCTTAGTTCAGCCGCACGATTGAACCATTCGCATAGTTCATTTGCATGGATAGCCCAATCGCATCCTTCAGTCACACCAGTTGACAGTTTGTGTAAGTTGACTTAAAGTTATTTGCCATGGAAGATCAAATATCAGCCTTTACTGCTGGGAAGGACTCTAGGATCCAGAACCTGCTGTTACTTGAGAGTGAGGTGGGTAATCATAATAAACCACCAAAGCTTTTAACATTAGATTAGTTTCCTGACAGGATCAATGATCGCAAGTTTGATGGATTAGAGTGTAACGCAGCGGAATAAGAACAAGAATTAGACAAATTATAGCAAGAATTTGATATTCGTATGCATTATGAACAAATACGGTTGTAAAGAGAGAATATATTGACATCTGGCAGATTTGTTACAAAAATAACTAAAACTTAACAAACTACTGAAATGTTCACAACTACTGAGAACATATCAGAGTGCTAAGCATAAAACATAAAACTACTGATACGAAACTACTGAAACTACAACGACTGAAGAACAAGCTCTTCAGTCATTTTACAAAACTACTGAAAGGAAAACATAAAACTACTGAAAGAAAACCGTCACAACTACTGAAGAAGACCTCTTCAGCTGTTGTGACAATGACTGATACTTGGTCTTTAGCACTTGTCTTCAGACTTTGTCTTCAGCACTTGTCTTCAGACTTTGTCTTCAACACTTGTGTCTTCAGACTTTGTTTTCAGCACTTGTCTTCAGACTTTGTCTTCAGCACTTGTGTCTTCAGACTTTTTCTTCAGCACTTGTGTCTTCAGACTTTGTCTTCAGCACTTGTCTTCAGACTTTGTCTTCAGCACTTGTGTCTTCAGACTTTGTCTTCAACACTTGTGTCTTCAGACTTTGTCTTCAGCTGTTGTGGACTTCAGCGGTTGTTGTGACGTCTGTGAGACTTAAGGTTTTTCTGATCCGGCTCATTGGTTCTTTTGGTCCAACAAACTCCCCCTGAACCAATGCAGCCAAAACCTTAACTTTATTGAGGTCCCACTTATTGTTGGCAATAAGATTGGTCTTTTTCCTTCTTGATTAGCTAAGAAGATGACCCAATTAAGCACTGGCCTGGAAATAGATTTCTGAAATTTGGTTGGCATAGTATGGATAGGAGCCTTGACTTTGGGGAACTGGACACAGGGCTGTGGTCCTATCCATGAAATCTACTTCCCATGTATAAGCTTGTAGGATTATCTGGTGTATGCTCTGAGAAACATAATTTGTTCTTCCATGGTAAGATTTTCAGCTCCACCATCAAACAATCCTTCACGCCCATACAGCTCTGAAATGTACTTAGCCTGTTTGCCATTTTTGAGCTCAACTGTTGTGATCTGTCTGTATGCAAACTCATCTGGGTGAGTCCCTTCAAGTAACAGACTGAGCTCATTTTGTTTGAAGTTCTCAAGCCTCTTGTAGACTAACCCCTTTTAATTACTCTGTTCTCTAACATCTTTTGGGGTGGCTGTTTAGTTTCATAGGCCTTCTTGAAATCTTCTACAATTTCCCAGGGTGATACTGGGATTCACCCAGATTGGGGACCACATTTCCCTCGTTGTCAGCGTACTAAGGATAGTGCTCTATTGTGATGTCTTCTATCTCTATCTCATCAATGTCATTTAGCTCTACTTCACTGGTAGACTCAATAGTTGGAGCATCCTTAATGATCTCATCTGAGTTTAGCTTGAACATTTCAGCCATTTCTCATTTGAAAGATCATGAATTATTTCCCCTTCTTCAGGGGTATAATGCACAGATCTCCTGATGATCCCTCGCAGATCAAGAATCATAGTCAATTGAGTCTTGATCTTTAAAGGGGAGAAACATCAAATTCGTCCCTTTGAAAGTTTGGATCTGCTTATTGTAACATGTAACACATCAAACATTAGTTAATATCAGACAGAAATACATTAATCTTAATATAAACATCAAATACATAAGTTAATACATGATTCAAGTACAAAAGCTATCAAATACATAATCTTCTAATCATTACTTTTATCTTGAATCGCTGGATCATCACTTGGTGCGGCAGAAGAGGAAGCTCGTTGGTCTTGATTTCCTCGTTGATCTTCTTTCTTGACCGTGAGCTGAGGCAGATGCATGTGCATCTCCTCCTTGATCATCATCATCATCGTTCTGCCTATCCTCTATCTTTTCTTCCTCATCCCCTTCATCATCATCACTCTCTTTGTAAGGATTCCTGAAGTCTGATGCAACCCAAAACTGCCTAAGTGTTTCAGCAACATGCAACCCAAGCTCATTAGCCCAACAACCGTAAGCTTTCACTCTGAGTCTCAACACTCAAGTGAACACCTTCAGGGGACAGCTACCATCCCCAGCCTTTGGATCTAAACCAACCAATTCCCAACCTATCCTTTTACACTGATGAAGACTTAGGATTCAGTGAGTACCATGAGTCTCTCTTCTCCTCCCCTACTCAAAGAGAGATGAGTACTCAGACTCTCCTCAGTCTATCCCTCATCAGTCACCTATTACTGAGGTGGACACATCTGAACCTGTTCAGGATGTCCATATGGAAGAGGCTCTCACTTTTGAAAGTGATTACATCCTTAAGACCTCAACCATGGCAACTCAGCCCATTGGCATCTTATTGAGGTTGCTAGTGAGCAGAGGAAAACCAGCAGCCAAGAAACTCAAGCTGGTGGTGAGAGAGAGACTTTGGTCCAATCCTCTCATCCCCCAGTGATTCTTCTGATGAAGATGAGGGGAATTTGAGACTAAAGGTACAAAAATTGTCACAAACATGCACCTATCTAGTCTCTAAGGTTAGTCACTTGGAATCTCAGGTGACTACCTTACAAAACAGGGTCAATGATCAGCAACTTCAGATTTCATATTTGAAGGAAAAACTAGCTGAGAGACCTTTAAGGAGAGCTCAACCAGGAACACAAGAACCTGTGGAAGTGACTGATTTATCCTCCAGCTCACCTATGCAAGTGGGTGATGCTACCAAAAAGGGGAGAAAGTTATCACAACCACAGAACCTGGGAGTTCTTCAAAGAGAATGGACATAGAGGACTCACCCCCTCACTTGCTGTTGTGCATTCTCAGCAACTTCCTCAACTCACATTAATGTGGACTCTATAGACTCTATCATCAGGAGTCTCTTTGAGGAAGGTATACCAAGGGCTGTCTCATCTCCACCACATGGAACTGGCAACTACATCATCAGATGGAGGTATGATGATGACAGAAGAGCCCTCATACTTCACAGAGTTCAAGGCCAACAAGAAGTCTTTCAGTTCCAAAGCCTGAGCTTCTATGAAGGACTGGATTTAGTCACATGCCACTTGTCAATCCAAGCAAATCTAGACAAGCTGACAGGCTGGCTCAAAGAATCCAAGACAGGATCCTTGCAGAGTTCTCTCTAAGAAGGAGACTTAGGCAATCAGGCAATGTCATCGGTCAACTGGATGTTGAGGTGGACCCTAAGATTAGTTTCATAGGGGAAACCTTGGCTGAAGGCCCAGTGGCAGAACCTGAGACCCTTGTCTCACCATCAACAACTGCTGCAGAGGTCCAAACTCCATCTGAGACACCTGCTGGTGAAGGTGTTTCTCAGCCTCTCTCTGGCCAGAGCATGGAAGCTACACCAAGCAATGAAGGCCAAGCCTCAATCCACCCTGAGTCACAAAGGTCTGTTGTGACAAAGGGAAAGGATAATGACTCCTGAGGAAATTGAGGAGGAGAGAGAGAGAGGAAAAGGAGGCTAAGGGGAGAAAGTTCTTCTGGGTCATCTAAATTCATGCAAGCTGCAATCAGGGCTGCCCCCGGACCAAATACTCAAAATGATGAACAAAGGGCAGTCAGGATTACTTATTTACAGACCAGGAACTATGATGTTGATGAAATCATCTCCCTCCCCTTAGAAGAGTTAAATGAACTGGCTGACATGGAAGTGTCAAGAGAGATAAAGGAGAAAGAGGATGCAAGGTTACTTCTCCAATTCAAAGAGAGAGGAGACAGAAAGACTTCACAGCATACTCCCACTCTCTCTGCAGTTCAAGAAAGTCCTGCACAGGAAGATGTGGCTCCACAAGAACCTCAGGTAGATAAAGAAGAGGATAGAATTAAAATGATAACTACCTGAGTGCCACATGCTTCTATCAGGCAAATACACTTCTTCCCCTGTCCTATGACTTCATTGAGTTCGAGTACTTAAAGCAACTTGAGCTTGAGCTAGTCAAAGAAAGAAAAACAACCAAAAGGAAGCTAAGGGAAGAAGCTGCAAAGTCAAGAGCCATCAATCAAAAGAATGCAACGAAGTCTGCTGACAGACAAAGAATGATGAGCTTCTTGAAGTCGTATGGATTCTCCGGAAGGAGACTTGCCCCATGTCTCTATCCACTATGGGATGACATATTAGTGATCAAGCAGAAGAATAAAAGTGGAGAACTCATTGACTTGCACTCTCTTCCAAGTCAAGTCCCACCTGAAGTGGAGGTCAAGTTTGAACAACCAGAGACACCTGAACCAGAACCTCCAGCTGAGCCTCAGCAAACTTCATCTTCTGATCCAAAACAGGGTCAAACTCCTCTCCTTCTGAACCTGTGAGGAGGAACACCCAACTGAGAAAGACACTGATGATCAACATGGTGCTGCAGACCAGTCTTCTCAGTTAAAGACATTAAAGAGGAAGAAGAAAATGGCCTCTAAACCAAAGACTAAAAAGAAGAAGCCAAAGTCATCTACCTCTACTCCCCAGGGTGAATCAGATCAACCTGAGGATGCATGATGAGGCAGCCCAATCAACTCCTATGCAAGTGGCTCCTCTAGCAACCGAGACACCCATCTTATCCTGGACTTACTCTCTACCAATCCAGAAAGATGGAATGTTATCAGAGATCAAGGTTTAAAATGTCTACTCATGGCAAGACATAATCAACTTACCTCTGCATGATCTCTTTGAAATGAGAAGATACTATGAGAGTCTTGATGATCCTGACCATCAAATGAAGAAAGATGGTCTTGATTGTTCTGAAGACTACAAACATTAAAGATCTTCTAAGTGTTTTGGTAGCATCAGCCTAGGGGAGTTTGTAAGGATTCCTGAAGTCTGATGCAACCCAAAACTGCCTAAGTGTTTCAGCAACATGCACTAAGTACTGAAGTGAAGAATGCTTCGGAAGAATTACACAAAGCATTAGAAAATACTCTAAGTGTAATATCTTCCGAAGCCAAGAACAATATCTTCCGAAGCCAAACATGAAGTCTTCAGAAGCTTCAAGAGACAAAGTCTTCCGAAGCTTCACCCTATGAAGACAGATTTCTTCCGAAGACTTTTAGTACACATGCTTTATCTGATGTACTGTTCCATAAAGCACCTTTTCCGCTGCTTCTCTGATAAGTCACCAACTTACAAGAGTTGGTGAAAAGGTCCATGCTTTTGGTAACTGTACATTGAGGTCTTGAGTCTGAAACTTTCCACTTTATGTACTTTATCCTTTTTGTAATGTATAAGGATGTGAGCTATGGCATGTCATAGTCACAAGGTCAAAAGGCACATATGCCTTTTGATTCTACAATTGATTTTGTTAGTGTCTAGTCAATTGTATCCAGCTGGCTTTCATAGTATAGCCGGCTGTAGGTTGTAGTATAAGTATTCCAAGTTCTTGTATCTTTCTTTATGCTTTGTAACACTTGTAAAAGAACTTGAGAAAGCAATATACTGCTCCCTTGAAAACTATACTCTCTTGTTCTGTCTCTTGCTTTACTTGTGTTCTTTGTATCACCTTTGGTTACCTAGTTCACTGTTTGATTAAAAGTTTAGTTAATCTTCTCATTGTGTTGTTGTGTTGTAATTGTGTTCAAGCCCTTGAACGATCCTGCAATTGGTATCAGAGCTTTCAGGCTCGTGATATAAGATCTAACCATCTTAAGATCCCTGACACACACAAAAACTAAACTTTTCAAATGGCTTCCATCTCAAAGACTGATATGGAGACTGGAACCATGAACAAATCCCCATTGATCACTCTTGATGACTTTGACACCTGGTGCATGAGGATGGAAGGCTTCATCAGGTCTCTTGACTCAAGAATGTGGGAATCTGTTGAATATGGACCTTTCATACCCAGCACCCCCTCTGCTACCGGTGCTGGTATGATTCCTAAAGATGTGGCCAACTACTCAGATGAAGATAGGAAAAGAGTAGAGATTGACAGGAAGGCCATGACTGCTCTTCAGACTGCTATCCCAAACTCTGTGTACAGAGGTTTTAAGAAGTGCAAGACAGCTAAACAGCTGTGGGATGCACTGAAGCTGATGTATGACGTCTCCTCTGAAGCCAAGGAGAACAAGAAAGATCTTCTGAAGCAGCAGTTTGAAAATTTCACCTTTAAAGCAGGTGAAACCATGACCCAACAATACTTCAGGTATGTTGAGATTGTGGATACCCTTGTGGATGGAGGAGTTCCTCTTGAGAACAGAGACATTGTAAGGAAGTTCATGTCCTCACTTCCTAGGCAATGGACACACTATTGTGTGGTAATCAAGAGGACTGAGAACCTTAAAACTCTTACTCTGACAGAGTTATATGGGATTCTCAGTGGATACCAGATGGAGATGAACTTACAAGGTTCATCTGGCAACTCTAACAATCAAATGGGTTCAGCCCTTCATGTGGTTGAAAGGGACAGCATAGAACCCCAACATCATCTCCTATGCTACCCTGACAACTCACAAAAGGGTCCTTTCATCACCTTCCCGGAGACACCAAGGGAGAACTTTACTCAAGGAAGCCCATTCCAAGAGACAAGTTCTTCTCAAGCCTTTGTGTCTGCAGATGAAAGCTGTGGAATTTATCTCTTCACTCTTGAAGACCTAGACTGTATCCATCCAGATGACCTGGAATACATGGAGATAGTTCAGCAGATGGCTCTTCTCACTCACAGAGCCAAGAAGTTCTACAAGAGGACAGGAAGAAGATTTCCAAGCAATGCTACCAGTGGTAAGTTTGGGCTGGATAAAAGCAAAGTTAAGTGTTACAATTGTAACCTTATGGGTCACTTTGCTAGGGAGTGTAAGGCACCTAGAGCAAATGGGGGTCAAACACAACTCAGACCAAACTACACTAACAATACCCCTCAGGCTGAGAAGACAAAGCAACATGCTGCGGTTGCTGTTGAAGAGGGAGGATTTGACTGGAGTTTTCAGGTGGAGGATGCTTCTCCAAACCAAGCATTGATGGCTGACCATGATGAAGCCAAGGTATTAGAACATCTTTGCTCCCCTGAATGCATTGCTAAAGTAATAGATACAGGTCCTACAACCTAGAGATGAGATCTGATCTTGAGTCATTAAACATATTAAAATCTGACTTTAGAAAGTCTGAAAATGATTACAAGTTAAAGATAGAAGACTTGGAGAAAACCATTTCAGTACTAAAACATGAACATACAGATTTTAGAACTCAGATCCAAGATCTCATCACTAAGTTGACTAAGTGCCAGGCTGAGCTTGTGATCAGCAAAGCCCTGGCAGAGAAAAGTGTTCTTGAAGAAGAGACCTTCAAGAACATGATATCCTCATCCCTACACAATAAGGTTTGTTATCAAAATAGACAGGGACTGGATCAAATGAGATAGCTCCTCCACACACAATCTTGTCTGTAAGATCTCCTAGGTGTGGAACTTGTGAAGATGAGCTTCCTCTCATAGATCCAATAAGTGAGGATGATGAAGAGGTGATAGTGAGGAATCCCTCTGAGAAGAGTGAAGAAGAGGATTCCTCCAAGGGCCACTATCCTTCTGAGGAGAAGAAATTAACTGTGATGACCAAGTCCAAGAGAAAGAACTTGATCAGGAAGAGCAAAAGGAAAGCAAAGAAGGCTCAAGAAATCAAGGCTACTTTGATGCTAAGCAGAAACAAGTGTTTATCTCTGCAGGTTTCAAAGCAGTAAGGACTGAAGACATCCACCAAAGCTTCTTAGCCAAGAGTTCTGGTTCATGTTCAAATCATCTCAGTACAAAGAAGAAGACTGAGCTGCTGTGTACCACTGCTGCACAGCCTGGACCATCAAATTCCAAGAACAGTTCACAGCCAAGGGAATTGTATCTACATCTACCAAGATGAAGGTGAAAAAGGGATGTGACCAAGGCCAGTCTTGCTCTTAAAAGGAGATTTCTTTGAAGAAGAAAAAATTGTGTGTTATGTGTGAAAGTACTTCTCATATTGCCAAGGATTGTCCATACAATCCTAAAAGTACTATCCACATGACCAATACAAAGACTTCAAAGAATCTCAAGAAGTCTAAGCTTCGGAAGGAAAGTCTGTTTCCTTCGGAAGCTCCAAATCAAAGAAGAAAAATGGAAAATTACCTTCGGAAGCAAAGTTGGTCTCGGAAGAATGGAGTTCTTCCGAAGCACTAAAGTCTGCTGCAGTGACTGTAGATTCTTCCGAAGTATCAGTCATTAAAACTTGTGAAGCTCCAAAAGCTTCTAAGGTTTTGAAGGTCAAGTCCAAGACTCCAAAGGTGGTGTGGAAGTCTAAGAAAGACCAAATGACTGAGGTTTCTCCATCAACACAGCTGAAGATCCCCTCAGTACAACCATAGGATCTATTACTGTTGCATTACCTTCTATTACACTTACTGAACCCAAGACAAGTAAGGCTTGGGTTTCCAAATGTAACTAATCATTTTCTTATGCAGGAACAGCTCAAGACAAACAAATGTCTGGATAATTGACAGTGGCTGTTCCAGGCACATGACATGCAATAGGTCTTTACTTCATAATTTTGAGAGAATTGATGGAGGACCAGTTGCTTTTGGAGGAGATGAAGGTGGTTACATTTATGGAAGGGGCAAGGTCACAAATGGTAAGCTCAGCATTGAGAAGGTAAACTTTGTTAAGGAGCTTGGGTACAATCTTCTGAGTGTATCCCAATTTTGTGATCAGAGTCATAACATGCTCTTCACTGAGCATGAGTGCATTGTTCTCAAGCCTGGAGTGGTCATTCCTCATGAGCATATCCTGCTCAGAGCCCCCAGAAAGGGAACATGTACAAGATGGATTTGCAAGAAACATCTCTCTCTAGAGAAGTTTCATGCTTTCTATCCAAAGCAAATAGTGATGAGTCTTTCCTATGGCATAAAAGAATGTGCCATGTAAACTTTAAGAATATGAATAAATTAATCAAACATGATCTGGTAACTGGAATGCCAAAGTAAGAGTTTACAAGTGATGATCATTGTGTTGCATGCCTGAAAGGGAAGCAACACAAGGTATCTCACAAGCCTAAGGAAAAGAACTCCATCACTACTCCCCTACACTTATTACATATGGATCTCTTTGGCCCCACCAGTGTAATGATTTAGGAAGGACCTTATACTGTCTAGTGATCACAGATGATTTTACAAGATTCACTTGGGTTTTTCTTTCTTAGAACTAAAAATGAGACTCCTGAGATTATAAAGAATTTCATCTTAAAGATTGAGAATCAATGTGATCACAAGGTCAAAACCATAAGATGTGATCAAGGAACTGAATCAAGAACCAAATCCTTAATACATTTTGTGATGAAAAGGGTATTACAAGACAATACAGTGCTCCCAGGACTCCTCAGCAAAACGGAGTTGCTGAGAGGAGAACAGGACACTTATTGAAGCTGCAAGAACTATGTTGTCTGACTCTAAACTGCCTATCACCTTCTGGGCAGAGGCAGTTAATACTGCTTGCTATGTGCAAAACAGAGTTTTAGTAGTTAAGACACATGGTAAGACTCTTATGAACTTTGGCACAAGAGGAACCTTTCATTGGTTTTCTCAGGTCATTTGGATGTCCCTGCACCATCTTGAATACCAAAGATCAAGTTGCCAAATTTGCTGAGAAACAGACGATGGACACTTCATTGGATACTCTTCTCAGCTAAAGCTTATAGAGTATACAATCTCAGAACTAGAATCATTGAGGAGTCAGCCAATGTGACTTTCAATGAGCACACTCCCAGTGTGGCTAGTTCTGGTCCGGATTGGCTATTTGATCTTGATTTAGTTACCAACTGTTTTAATAAATCTTTTGAGCATGTTTCAGGATCTGCAAAAATTTAAATACAGGTGATCCTGATCCAAGATTTGAGCTAGGAAGACCTTCAGCTCCAGTTGAAACTACTTCAGCAAATGAGGTTTCTATCAGCACAACAATGACAAATCCAGCTGATACATCTGGCATGCCTTCAAATTCCAGCTCAGAGGCTTCTCAACCAGATAAAGACATCTCAATTGCAGAAAACAACAATGGTGATGGTGATAGTGATCAAGAATTTCTTGATGCTAAAACCATACCATATGACAACATCAATGATGTCACACACTCATTGGATCAAGTTAATCTTGATAGGTGTGATAATGTGGAGGATCAATCTTCAAGACCAGATCTAATTTCTCAAATTTGGATCTATCTCAGCAACTTGTTGTGATCCCTCAGCTAAGGATCCACAAGTCTCATCCTACCACAAACATCATTGGAGATGTTATCTCCCGGGGTAAAGACAAGAGGGCAAACCCATGAAGCAAATGTTTGTCTTCACTCTTGTTTTCTATCCCAGTTAGAGCCAAAGAAAGTTGAGGAGGCTCTAAAGGATGGAAGTTGGGTTGAAGCTATGCAACAAGAGCTGCTTTAATTTAAAAGGCAGAAAGTTTGGAACCTTTGTCCTCTTCCTCATGGGAAGACTACCATTGGAACCAAATGGGTTTTTAGGAATAAAAAGGATGATAGAGGAATCATCATCAAGAACAAGGCAAGACTAGTTGTTCAAGGATACACACAAGAAGAAGGATTGACTACACTGATGTCTTTGCTCCTGTAGCTAGACTAGAAGCTGTTAGGATATTCCTGGCATTTGCTGCATCCAAGAACTTCAAGGTCTACCAACTTGATGTAAAGTGTGCTTTCTTATATGGAGTGATTGATGAGGAAGTTTATGTCAAACAACCACCTGGTTTTGTAGATCCTGATCATCCTGATTATGTCTGCAAGCTTGACAAAGCTCTCTATGGGCTGCATCAGGCACCCAGGAAGTGGTATGAGACACTGTCTGAGTATCTCTGTAAACATGGTTACAGGAGAGGTACTATAGATGGAACTCTCTTCATCAAAGGACAAGGAAACGACATTCTGCTAGTTCAAGTATATGTGGATGACATCATCTTTGGCTCAACCAATTCAAGGCACTGCAAAGACTTTGAAAAGCTGATGAAAGATAGATTTGAAATGAGTTCAATGGGAGACTTAATTTCTTTCTGGGATTCAAGTGAAGCAGGTTGAAGATGGCATTTTCATAAGTCAGTCAAAGTATGTTCAAGATATACTCAAGAGGTTCAACATGACTGATTGTAAGACTGCTAGACACCCATAGCCAGAAACCACTCCCTTGGTCCAGATCTTGAGGGGGGTGTGTAGATGAGCACTTATACAGGGCTATGATTGGGTCTCTTATGTATCTTACAGCTAGCAGGCCTGATATCATGTTTGCTACATGTATTTGTGCAAGATATCAAGCCAATCCTAAGATGTCTCACTTAATCACTGTGAAAAGGATTTTAAGATATCTCAAAGGTGCTTCAACACTTGGTTTATGGTATCCAAAGAATTCTAATTTCAATCTGTATGCCTATACAGAAAGTGATTATGGTGGCTGCAACATGACTGCAAAGTCTACATCTGGGGGATGTCAATTCCTTGGTGGAAGGGTTGTCTCATGGCAATGCAAGAAACAAACCTGTGTGTCTGCATCAACTGCTGAGGCTGAATACATTGCTGCTGCAAGCTGCTGTGCTCAAGTGCTTTGGATTCAAAATCAGATGCTAGACTACGGATTTAACTTCAAAGAGACTCCTATCCACATAGACAACAACAGTGCTATCTCTATCACTGAGAACCCTGTGCATCACTCAAGGACCAAACACATCAACATCAGGTATCATTTAATAAGAGATAATTATGAAAAGGGCTAATTAAACTAGTCAAAGTTCACACAGATGAACAATATGCTGATCTGTTCACAAAAGCTCTTGGTGAACAGAGATTTAAGTATCTGATATCAGCTATTGGGATGATTAACTTTGAGTAGACTTTTTCTAAAACTAATTCTAATTATTTCTTCTTAAAAATATGTGTGTCCTAAGTTGTCTAGTTCATCACTTTCATACTCATGTTTTCTTTGAATGAAAAACTCTTTTTGAAGACTTTCTTTCTTTATTCTTGAAATTTTCTGATACTTCGGAAGATAACGTTTTACCTTCGGAAGAAAAATATGTCTTCAAAATAAATGACTGTCTAAGAAATTTTACCTTCGGAAGAAGTCAAAATTATCTTCCGAAGCTTAAATTCTTAACTTAGACACTTATTCATTTTAAGGACTTTTTCCTTCCGAAGCAAAAATTACTTTCGGAAGCTTTGTTCATTTTTATACAAAGCATCCAAAGTTTATTTCTCTTCCGAAGCATAAATCTTTAAGACTCTCAGGAAAATTCTTCCGAAGCCACTTTAGCTTCGGAAGCTTTTTCAATCACAACTTCCGAAGACAAATACTTTCGGAAGCTTTTCGAATTCCAAGAAAACTACTTTTTGAGCAAAAAGGTAAACTACTTTTTCAGGGGTGGGACCGACATACGGATTTCAAAGTTTATCCTCTTTCATTAAACTTTATCTGAAATCCTTCTCTCTCATATAAACCCAACGGTTTCCCCCCTCTTCTATCGTCTGCTTTTCTTCCATACCTAAAACCCAAAGCTTCTCTCTGAAATTCCTTCCCATTTTTTTCTCTTCTCTCTCTGAGCTACCTCATAATGGCTGACCTTACTCACAGAAATGATCCTAACTTTGCCATGCAGCTACACAGACAACACAATCAGGTTGCTCTGTTATGCTCTGACAAAGATCCTCATTTCTCAGAGGTTTGCCGTTTCTTGTCTTTGTCTCACTACTTCACCTCCCTAACCATTGATCCTCCTCTATATGAGGATCATTTGCTTGAATTCTGGAAGACCTGCCAAGAGGTCATTATGGATGGGGAGAAGGCACTGTCTGCCACAGTGCAGGCGAGAACAATTTTCATCACTCCGGCCATCATCAACGACATCTTCAGCTGGATGATGAAGCAGGTGAAGTGTTTTCTTCCCAAAAGAAGCAGTTAATCATTCCTTCGAGCAGATGGGCTATGAAGGAGATTTCTCTGTAAAGACCTTCAGGAAAGGGAGGTTCTCATCCCAGTGGAAATACCTGCTCCATGTGGTTATCCACAGCTTATCAACAAGCATGGTGGATGGGACCAGATTCCTGAGGATCTCTCCTTTATAGTTCATGGGATGGTTCAGGGGTCAAGTTCAGGTATTCACAATTTGTTTATACTAATTTACTTGCAAACTTAGACTCCTTAGAGTATTACATGTTTCCTAGATATGTTCAACACATTCTCAACTGTGAACTGGGCTCACAGTTGAAGGAAACAGGCAATATTCTTAAACTGGGACAGATGAAGCCCGGCATCTTTAAAATTATGAAGAAGCCAACTGTCGGCTTCTCATGGTAGAAACAGCCCTAGTCCCAAAAATGTTAGAGCTCATTGCTCAAGGTGACAACATAGCAGTCCAAGCTAGTGTTGAACCCACACCTACTACTCTCCTACCCTCTTCACAACCTCAATATTCATCACCTACAAAGAAAATCCCAACGAACCCCTGCTCAGGCTATTGAGTCTGTGCAGGCCCCCAATACTCAACCTTACAGGAGAAGTGGACTCCAGAGCTCCCACTTCTCCTGAGGAGCAAACCACTCCCATTACTTTACCTATCAGGGTTGAGGTTCCTCTCTCAACCTGATGAGCTCATTAGCCCAACCCGTAAGTTTTCACTCTCTGTCTCAACACTCAAGTGAACAACCTTCAGGGGATAGCTACCATCCCCAGCCTTTGGATCTAAACCAACCAATTCCCAACCTATCCTTTTACACTGATGAAGACTTAGGATTCAGTGAGTACCATGAGTCTCTCTTCTCCTCCCCTACTCAAAGAGAGATGAGTACCTCTGACTCTCCTCAGTCTATCCCTCATCAGTCACCTATTACTGAGGTGGACACATCTGAACCTGTTCAGGATGTCCATATGGAAGAGGCTCTCACTTTTGAAAGTGATTACATCCTTAAGACCTCAACCATGGCAACTCAGCCCATTGGCATCTTAATTGAGGTTGCCAGTGAGCAGAGGAAAACCAGCAGCCAAGAAACTCAAGCTGGTGGTGAGAGAGAGGACTTTGCTCCAATCCTCTCATCCCCCAGTGATTCTTCTGATGAAGATGAGGGGAATTTGAGACTAAAGATACAAAAATTGTCACAAACATGCACCTATCTAGTCTCTAAGGTTAGTCACTAGGAATCTCAGGTGACTACCTTACAAACAGGGTCAATGATCAGCAACTTCAGATTTCATATTTGAAGGAAAAACTAGCTGAGAGACCTTTAAGGAGAGCTCAACCAGGAACACAAGAACCCGTGGAAGTGACTGATTTATCCTCCAGCTCACCTATGCAAGTGGGTGATGCTACCAAAAAGGGGGAGAAAGTTATCACAACCACAGAACCTGGGAGTTCTTCAAAGAGAATGGACATAGAGGACTCACCATCCTCACTTACTGTTGTGCATTCTCAGCAACTTCCTCAAACTCACATTAATGTGGACTCTATAGACTCTATTATCAGGAGTCTCTTTGAGGAAGGTATACGAAGGGCTGTCTCATCTCCACCACATGGAACTGGCAACTACATCATCAGATGGAGGTATGATGATGACAGAAGAGCCCTCATACTTCACAGAGTTCAAGGCCAACAAGAAGTCTTTCAGTTCCAAAGCCTGAGCTTCTATGAAGGACTGGATTTAGTCAACATGCCACTTGTCAATCCAAGCAAATCTAGACAAGCTGACAGGCTGGCTCAAAATCCAAGATAGGATCCTTGCAGAGTTCTCTCTAAGAAGGAGACTTAGGCAATCAGGCAATGTCATCGGTCAACTGGATGTTGAGGTGGACCCTAAGATTAGTTTCATAGGGGAAACCTTCGCTGAAGGCCCAGTGGCAGAACCTGAGACCCTTGTCTCACCATCAACAACTGCTGCAGAGGTCCAAACTCCATCTGAGACACCTGCTGGTGAAGGTGTTTCTCAGCCTCTCTCTGGCCAGAGCATGGAAGCTACACCAAGCAATGAAGGCCAAGCCTCAATCCACCCTGA